>JARSSU010007901.1:0-28869 GCA_029619165.1 Eurosta solidaginis
CGCCTTTTCGAGATATCGCATAAAGTGGACCAGGGGTGACTCTAGAATTTGTTTGTACGATTATGGGTATCAAATGAAAGGTGTTAATGAGTATTTTAAAAGGGAGTGGGCTTTAGTTCTATAGGTGGACGCCTTTTCAGATATCGCCATAAAGCTGGACCAGGGGTGACTCTAGAATTGCGTTTGTACAATACGGGCACCAAACGAAAGATGTTATGAGTATTTTTAAAAAGGGAGTGCGCCTTAGTTCTATAGGTGGACGCCTTTTCGAGATATCGCCATAAAGGTGGACCAGAGGTTACTCTAGAATTTGTTTGTACGATATGGGTATCAAATGAAAGTGTTAATGAGTATTTTAAAGGAGTGGGCTTAGTTCTATAGGTGGACGCCCTTTTCGAGATATCGCCATAAAGGTGGACCAGGGGTGACTCTAGAATTTGTTTGTACGATATGGGTATCAAATGAAAGGTGTTAATGAGTATTTTAAAGGGATGGCCTTAGTTCTATAGGTGGACGCCTTTTCGAGATATCGCCATAAAGGGGGACCAGGGGTGACTCTAGAATTTGTTTGTACGATATGGGTATCAAATGAAAGGTGCTAATGAGTATTTTAAAAGGGAGTGGGCCTTAGTTCTATAGGTGACGCCTTTTCGAGATATCGCCATAAAGGTGGACCAGGGGTGACTCTAGAATTTGTTTGTACAATATGGGTATCAATGAAAGGTGTTATGAGTATTTTAAAAGGGAGTGGGCCTTAGTTCTATAGGTGGACGCCTTTTCGAGATATCGCCATAAAGGTGGACCAGGGGTGACTCTAGAATTTGTTTGTACGATATGGGTATCAAATGAAAGGTGTTAGTGAGTATTTTAAAAGGAGTGGGGCCTTAGTTCTATAGGTGGACGCCTTTTCGAGATATCGCCATAAAGGTGGACCAGGGGTGACTCTAGAATGTGTTTGTACGATATGGGTATCAAATGAAAGGTGTTAATGAGTATTTTAAAAGGGAGTGGGCCTTAGTTCTATAGGTGGACGCCTTTTCGAGATATCGCCATAAAGGTGGACAGGGGTGACTCTAGAATTTGTTTGTACGATATGGGTATCAAATGAAAGGTGCTAATGAGTATTTTAAAAGGAGTGGGCCTTAGTTCTATAGGTGGACGCCTTTTCGAGATATCGCCATAAAGGTGGACCAGGGGTGACTCTAGAATGCGTTTGTACAATATGGGTATCAAACGAAAGGTGTTAATGAGTATTTTAAAAGGGAGTGCGCCTTAGTCTATAGGTGGACGCTTTTCGAGATTTCGCCATAAAGGTGGACCAGGGGTGACTCTAGAATGTTTGTACGATATGGGTATCAAATGAAAGGTGTTAATGAGTATTTTAAAAGGAGTGGGCTTAGTTCTATAGGTGGACGCCTTTTCGAGATATCGCCATAAAGGGTGGACCAGGGGTGACTCGAGAATTTGTTTGTACGATATGGGTATCAAATGAAAGGTGTTAGTGAGTATTTTAAAAGGGAGTGGGCCTTAGTTCTATAGGTGGACGCCTTTTCGAGATATCGTTATAAAGGTGGACCAGGGTGACTCTAGAATGCGTTTGTACAATATGGGTATCAAACGAAGGTGTTAATGAGTATTTTAAAAGGGAGTGGGCCTTAGTCTATAGGTGGACGCTTTTCGAGATATCGCCATAAAGGTGGACCAGGGGTGACTCTAGAATTTGTTTGTACGATATGGGTATCAAATGAAAGGTGTTAATGAGTATTTTAAAAGGGAGTGGGCCTTAGTTCTATAGGTGGACGCCTTTTCGAGATATCGCCATAAAGGTGGACCAGGGGTGACTCTAGAATTTGTTTGTACGATATGGGTATCAAATGAAAGGTGTTAATGAGTATTTTAAAAGGGAGTGGGCCTTAGTTCTATAGTGACGCCTTTTCGAGATATCGCCATAAAGGTGGACCAGGGGTGACTCTAGAATGCGTTTGTACAATATGGGTACCAAATGAAAGGTGTTAATGAGTATTTTAAAAGGGAGTGCGCCTTAGTTTCTATAGGTGGACGCTTTTCGAGATATCGCCATAAAGGTGGACCAGGGGTTGACTCTAGAATTTGTTTGTACGATATGGGTATCAAATGAAAGGTGTTAATGAGTATTTTAAAAGGGAGTGGGCCTTAGTTCTATAGGTGGACGCCTTTTCGAGATATCGCCATAAAGGTGGACCAGGGGTGACTCTAGAATTTGTTTGTACGATATGGGTATCAAATGAAAGGTGTTAATGAGTATTTTAAAAGGAGTGGGCCTTAGTTCTATAGGTGGACGCCTTTTCGAGATATCGCCATAAAGGGTGGGACCAGGGGTGACTCTAGAATTTGTTTGTACGATATGGGTATCAAATGAAAGGTGTTAATGAGTATTTTAAAAGGGAGTGGGCCTTAGTTCTATAGGTGGACGCCTTTTCGAGATATCGCCATAAGGTGGACCAGGGGTGACTCTAGAATTTGTTTGTACGATATGGGTATCAAATGAAAGTGTTAATGAGTATTTTAAAGGGAGTGGGCCTAGTTCTATAGGTGGACGCCTTTTCGAGATATCGCCATAAAGGTGGACCAGGGGTGACTCTAGAATGTGTTTGTACAATATGGGTATCAAACGAAAGGTGTTAATGAGTATTTTAAAAGGGAGTGGCCTTAGTTCTATAGGTGGGACGCCTTTTCGAGATATCGCCATAAAGGTGGACCAGGGGTGACTCTAGAATTTGTTTGTACGATATGGGTATCAAATGAAAGTGTTAGTGAGTATTTTAAAAGGGAGTGGGCCTTAGTTCTATAGGTGGACGCCTTTTCGAGATATCGTTATAAAGGTGGACCAGGGGTTGACTCTAGAATGCGTTTGTACAATATGGGTATCAAATGAAAGGTGTTAATGAGTATTTTAAAAGGGAGTGGGCCTTAGTTCTATAGGTGGACGCCTTTTCGAGATATCGCCATAAAGGTGGACCAGGGGTGACTCTAGAATTTGTTTGTACGATATGGGTATCAAATGAAAGGTGTTAATGAGTATTTTAAAAGGAGGGGCCTTAGTTCTATAGGTGGACGCCTTTTCGAGATATCGCCATAAAGGTGGACCAGGGGTGACTCTAGAATGTGTTTGTACGATATGGGTATCAATGAAAGGTGTTAATGAGTATTTTAAAAGGGAGGGCCTTAGTTCTATAGGTGGACGCCTTTTCGAGATTCGTCATAAAGGTGGACCAGGGTGACTCTAGAATGTCGTTTGTACGATATGGGTATCAAATGAAAGGTGTTAATGAGTATTTTAAAAGTAAGTGGCCTTAGTTCTATAGGTGGACGCCTTTTCGAGATATCGCCATAAAGCTGGACCAGGGGTGACTCTAGAATTTGTTTGTACGATATGGGTATCAAATGAAAAATGTTAGTGAGTATTTTAAAAGGGAGAGGGCCTTAGTTTTATAGGTGGACGCCTTTTCGGATGTCGTTATAAGGTGGACCAGTGTTGACTCTAGATGCGTTTGTACAATAAGGGTATCAAACGAAAGGTGTTAATGACTATTTTAAAAGGGAGTGGGCCTTAGTTCTATAGGTGGACGCCTTTTCGAGATATCGCCATAAAGGGGGGCAGGGATGACTCTAAAATGTGTTTGTGCGATATGGGTATCAAATTAAAGGTATTAATGAGGGTTTAAAGGGAGAGGGTTTTAGTTGTATATGTGGAGACTTTTCGAGATATCGACCAAAATGTGGACCAGGGTGACCCAGACCATCATCTGTCGATGTACCGCTAATTTATTTATATATGTAATACCTACGAACTGCCAAGATTCCAAGGCCTTTTGATTTCGCCCTGCAGAACTTTGTGATTTTCTTCTACTTAATATGGTAAGTGTCACGCCCATTTTACAAAGTTTTTTTACAAAGTTATATTTTGCGTCAATAAACCAATCCAATTACCATGTTTCATCCCTTTTTTCGTATTTGGTATAGAATTATGGCATTTTTTAATTTTTCGTAACTTTCGATATCGAAAAAGTGGGCGTGGTCATAGTCCGATTTCGGCCATTTTTTATACAATACAAAGTGAGTTCAGATAAGTACGTGGACTGAGTTTAGTAAAGATATATCGATTTTTGCTCAAGTTATCGTGTTAACGGCCGAGCGGAAGGGACAGACGGTCGACTGTGTATAAAAACTGGGCGTGGCTTCAAACAAATTTCGCCTTCTACTTCTAAATTACCTTCTTTTAAAAGTGGGCGGTGCCACTCCCATTGCCCAAAATTTTACTATTTTCTATTCTGTGTCATAGGCTCAACTCACCTTCCAAATTTCATCGTTTTATCCGGCTTTGGTAAAGAATTATCGCACTTTTTCGAATTTTCGAAATATTCGATATCGAAAAAGTGGGCGTGGTTATAGTTATTTCATCAATATACCTCAAAATTTACTCAAGTTATCGGGTTAACGGACGGACAGACGGACAAGGCCTCAATCATTTTTTTTTCGATACTGATGATTTTGATATATGGAAGTCTATATCTATCTCGATTCCTTTATACCTGTACAACGCAACCGTTATCCAATAAAATTTAATATACTCTGTGAGCTCTGCTCAACTGAGTATAAAAATATTATAGCGAATGATACCAAGTATAGCACATCACCTGGCCCTCGAGAGGGGGGTGAGAGGGTTTCTGAGGGGGGCAGCGATTGAGAGGTACTACGACATTTTTTTTAATACAGGAGAGTCTTTTGTTGTTCCATGTGCAATTTTTAAGCCGAATTTCAAAAGCAACGAATATCTGCATTTCGTTTTATTATTATAGTGAAGTGTGAAAAATAAAAATCTATATATATATAAAGAAAGGCTAAAATGTGTTTTAGTTGGTCGCCGGTGTTTGAAGAGATGTGTCGGTCGATTTTGTTCAAACTTTCACTCAAGTTGCGTAAACCTCACGCGGTGGTTACTACATGTACAGGGTCTCGAGATATAGGCCAAAACGTGGGCCAGTGAATGCCTAGACAGTGTTTATACAATATGGATATCAAATGAAAGCTGTTGATGAGTGCTTTGTTACAGAGTAATATATTATTCAGAGACGGACTGGGACTGGGATTAGGACTAGACTGGGACTGAGACTCGGAGTGGGACTGGGACTGGAATAAAATACATACCACCCTCTGGGACAGGCAATAAGGGATGCAGAAGAATGAGAAGGAATTGAGAGAAGAGAAAGGAGAGAAGAGAAGGAGATTAAGAAAGGATAGAATGAGACGAAGATGGAGACAGATGAAGCGAAAATACGGAGGGAGGAGGGAATAAAAGGATTAGGAGGAAGTGAAGAGAGGGGAGGGTAGAGTCAGACGGAAAAAGCTTATTAAAATGTATGCAGGTAAGCCAAATTTAGGCAGGACAACGTCTGCAGGGTCTTCTAGTTATAGATATAATAATACTATATATATAATAATACTAAAAGCTAGAGAACAATTAGGTAGGTCCTAGGTACTAGTCATCGCACTTCTCATCAATCTAGGGCGTTGATCAGAAAATTAAATAAAAAGCGTTGGGCACGTGATGGATTTGAGGCACCTCCTATGACAGACATGCCTACCGCGAGATTATGCAAAGCCTCTCAATGCGCTGGGGGTGGTGTACGACCACTTTCTCGAGGAGGTAGGCTCACTGGTCCAGTATAAAATATGGAAAAATAAACATTCATCTCAGCATCTTGCATTGCTTTAGTAAGGACACCGTTACTTCATGCGCTCGGTATCGGAAAGTATCTAGTCAAGTACAATGGAATACACACGCTGCGAATATCATCCACGGTCTGCATAGGACCCTGGATTTAAGGAGATGACTGTGTGGATCCCTTAATATCCAACCATGCCAGGCGCGAACCATTTTATCCGCAGAAAGGGTTTTTAAAACTTCTATTATACTGGTATACAATTATTGGTGAGTGCGACTCGAATTAAAATTTTCCAACTAAATTTAATAGTTGCTGCTACACACGTTTTACTTTAATTTCGTTTTTATTTTGTGGTATGTCGCGACCAACCTTAATTTTGTTACCACAACACTCAACAAAGCGTTTGCCGTTAAGTTGCCACTAATTTCGCCCCACCTTGTTGCAAGTTGTAGTCGCATTTGTTGTCGACGTTGATTTGATTTTATTTTTGCCCTTAGCGCCTTTTTCAGTGCTGGTTTGGATTTTTCAAAATTTTGTTGTTGTTTCTTTTCCTTGTTTATGTTGGCGCATTGTCGCTTTTGTTAAAGCTGTATGGCTGCTTTGGTGTGGCTTGTCAAATGCGTGGCTCCCGCAATTTATTTCACACTTACGGCTAATTTTTGCTATTTTTTCGTTATAAATATTTAAGAAAAAGAGGCACAAGAAAGACATAATTCACGATTTTGTACCACCTACCCCCATAAACATTTGCATATGTTGAAAATGAATGAAAAGTAGAGCTTACCCTTTCTCTAACTTGTTTTTGAATAAATTTCTCGCGAGTATCGAGTTCTCGCGAGCATATCGAATCTCAAAATACTCGTAAGGCCCGCGAGCTTCTCGAAATTCACTTTAATAGCTGTACTCGCACTGTTATATAAAGCTTTGCATTCCATCTCAAACACGAGCGTGGCTTTCGAGAAGAAATCGTAAGCAATGTATATAATACTGGAAATGCAGCGAAAACGTCGCGAGAAGCCCTGTTCTTTGTTTCTCAAGTCTCGAAATTATCGGCTATGTAACCCACAATACAGCAGGACTTACGCAAAGAGATATATATATTTTTATAGAAATTTTAAGAACCTATCTGGATGCAAACTTCTCTGCTCTGCTACGAAAATCCTGACCGCTGGTGCCACAATACTACAAACTCCACTTTAGTTTTTAGGATTTTAGAGATCACTGGACGTCCACAATAACTTAAAAAACATCTACGTCATACATAGCCCAACAGATACTGCTTTAAATAGCAAACAGATACTCCACAAAATCATGTCATGAGTTGAGAGCAAACAGTTTACACAGGCTGCATTCTCGCACAAATAGGGAGTCTTCAATAATTTTTACTGGTAGTAATAAAATAAGCCCTATGTGCCCTTCATGTTCAAGATCCTATTATGAACTATATGGGACTAGCTTTAAGGTGCAAAAGTATAAGCATTCAGCTGAGAGGGAGTAAGGGTACTACGTAGTGCGGTTTTCTTTTACCGCTGCTATGGATTTGAATCGAATAAAGCATACTCTGTCAACTCGAAAGGAGAAATCCTGAAAAAGTGTACATACGGACAAGGCCGAATTCTGTTTTATGTAAATTACACGTAATGGCAACAAAAATGGAAAATATTTGATATTACCTCCTAAATTAAGCATTGGAAAGATGGGGAGCTCACTCTCTGCATCTCAGTTTGCACTAAGCCGTATTGAATCCGATACCGACGAGGCATTTAAAATATGACTAGGTCCAAACGGATCAGCTCTTGATGTCGCAGGAGCGAGAGAGGTCCTTCATCGATGATCTTCTGTTGATGTCGAAGGAACGAAAGAGATTCTTGCATTCCTGAGACTTAACAAGGTTTTCTACTTTTTATCCGCCCTGTCATAACAAAGCTAGCATACGATTATAGCGGTATGATGCTCAGCAACTATTTAGACGAATCAAAGAGTTAGATTCAGATTAGCATCAGTCCCCACGAGAACTGATCTATGCTGGTACTAGGGGAAGAACGGACATTTTCCAAACATCCTTCTTCAAAAGCGCCCCACAACTCATAAATGTAGGTCCGCAAGAATTTCTAAAATAAACAAAACCCTGCATGCTTACAATACATATCGAAGTGATTTTCGTAACTGCAGTATCCAAACTGCGCATTAGAGCTAATTGCAGTCAAAGGCTACTGGACATACCAATAAAACAACTAACCAACAATAAAGACTGATATTATTTTGATATTCGCACAAAATTCTATCGATTTACACGGCTACCTTCATTTCATTTGATTTGACGTCGTCGAAGCTGGGTAAAATTTAGAAATAACGATCACCCCAATGTTTGCCTCAACTACTCATTTCTGTTACATAAGACGTCGGCTACTTTACTGTGTAATTCAATTTGCAATTTAAGCTAGCGCATTTATTGTGCAATGTCTGCTTTTATTGTACAGTATCTGTAAGTGGCAACATTAATTTTTTATCACGTTTACTTATTTTCTTAGGATATATCAGACATATCGAATGTTATCTACATATGTGTGACAATTTACTATGTAAAGAAACGTTGGCCCATATTAACTACTGAAATAGTGAGGTAGGGCAAGGAGTGCCAAACATGGGAAACATACGCAATGGCAAGTGAAGCAATGCAAATTTGATTAAGCTTAGAATTGGTGTCCGAATTTTAGAATATCTTAAATATATGTATATAATTATCTTCCTACCTAACTGTGTAAAAAGTATAACTGTATTGTTATTTTAAGTTCATAGAAACAATTTTAAGGCCGGTATATATGAAGGCGTCTGGATATGACATATAAAAAAGGCGTGGGTACCAAGTACTCGTGAATACAGATGTACGTCTAGAAACCTAATGTTTTTAGTTGACTTAAGCTCGCCCAGGAGCTGAAGTTGAACCATAACATAGCAAACTTTACCAGAAAAAAAACTTCGCACTTTAAAAAAAAGCTTCGCCCGCTTTTTATCTGTAACATGTGATATCGACAAGTTGTTGTTTTATGTTCGGTTATTATTGACAGCGAATTATTATCGCTGTGCTGTCGACTTGTTGTCGCTGATTCATCGTCTTCTAACATGTTTTTTTTATCGGATTTTTATAGCTGGTTAAAGTTGTGTCATCGATCTCATAGTGAAGTTTTATCAGTATCTGTTTCGTAACAAACCGATCAGCCGTCGATAACAAAAGTCTAGCACGCCGATTACAAATTGCAGCACTCCGATTAAAATCGTTAACTTTTTGATATCAAATCCAAAAATTCTATACAAAAAATCGATACATTTACGATATCAAATCGATAAATGTTTGGTAACTTATCGATAGCTGTTCTATAAATAATCGATAAGTTTTCAACATAAATTGATAACTTTTTGAAGACATGTCGATTGCTTAATTCATCGAAAACTTGTTTATAACATATCGATTATTTTTCAATAAATGGTCGACAGATTTTCAAGAATAAATCGATAACTTTTCCATAACAAACCAATCACTTGTCCACAAAAAATCAGTATCTCCTTGATAACCTTTGTTATCGATAGCAGACATATAACACTTCGATAGCTCGTCTCGACATTGTCGATAACACACGTGTAACAAGCCGATAACTTATTGATAACAAACCGTTAAAATTTCGGTCACGGCTTCGGTTTCGACATCTAGTATTTCCTTTTCTTTTCTGCCTGACTTTCCTTTCTTCGCCATGGCTTCTTACACGTCACGATATCCATAGACGTCGTTATTATTATTATTGATATTGATAGTACTCTATTCTTTTTATACTCAGCTGAGCAGAGCTCACAGAGTATATTAACTTTGTTCGCATAACGGTATTCCGTAACGGCATAAACTAATCGAGAGAGATATATACTTCTATATATCAAAATGATCTGGGCGAAAACAGAAATTTATTTAGCTATATCCGTCCGTCGGTAAACACGAAAACTTGAGTAAATTTTGAGGTATCTTGATGAAATTTGGTATGTAGGTTCCTGTGCACTCGCCTCAGATCGCTATTTAGAATGAACGAAATCGGACTATAACCACGCCCACTTTTTCGATATAGAATATTTCTAAAAACCGAAAAAGTGCGATAATTCATTACCAAAGACGGATGAAGCGATGAAACTTGGTAGGTGCGTTGAAAGAAGGTAATTTGAAAGTTGTAATTTGGCAGTCGTTGAAGATATCATGATGAAATTTGGCAAGAGCGTTACTCCTATTCCTGTATGTGGGCTAAATAAAAATTAGCAAAATCGGATGACGAACACGAATAAGTCAAATTTTAACAAAAAAATTGAATATCTTTACAATATATAAGTAAATTATTTCAACATTCAACTCCAGTAATAATATGGTGCAAGAAAATACAAAACTAAAAGAAAATTTCGAAATGGACGTGGCTCAGCCCTTTTTTAATTTAATTTATCTAGAATACTTTTAATGCCATAAGTCGAACAAAAATTCATCAATCCTTATGAAATTTGGTAGGGGCATAGATTCTATGACGATAATTGTTTTCTGTGTAAATGGGCGAAATCGATTGAAGCCACGCCCAGTTTTTATACACGGTCGACCGTCTGTCCTTCCGTTCGGCCGTTAACAGATAACTTGAGCAAAAATCGATATATCTTTACTAAACTTAGTCCACGTACTTATCTGAACTCACTTTATCTTGGTATAAAAAATGGGCCGAAATCCGGCTATGACCACGCCTACTTTTACGATATCGAAAATTACGAAAAATGAAAAAAATGCCATAATACTATAGCAAATATGAAAAAGGGATGAAACATTGTAATTGGATTGGTTTTATTGACGCAAAATATAACATTAGAGAAAACTTTGTAAAATGGGTGTGACACCTTCCATATTAAATAGAATAAAATCAAAAAGTTCTGCAGGGCGAAACCAAAAGCCCTTGGTATTTTGGCAAGAATACTCTTCGTGGTATTATATATATAAATAACCTAGCGGACCCCGTTGCACTTCGTAGCAACCAACCAAAAAAAGAAATGAAAGATTATAATTTTTTTTATGAAATGAATGTATTGTATTCAAATTGTTAATGTCAATCCAAAACATTTGGATATAAATATTTTTAGTTTGCCCATTGGAGGCGAGCACAAACAAACAATTTGGAGTTCCAACTCTTGAGCAGGCCACGTATAGCTGTCCATGTGAAAAGCACGGCTCCTCCAAATTTAATCCGCATATTTGAAGCGTTTGTTCTTGTGCCTTATTGATGGACATGACAAATGATAGACGCACTGGGAATTGCAAACGCTTAAATTCAAATGGCATATCTGTTGGAATCAGTGGTATGAGGACAATTTCATTTTTCGCTGTTCCGGTCAATATTGTCGCTTTAATTAAATTCGGCATCAAATTTTGTACCACTAATCTTGTGCCATTGCACAGTTTTAGTTCATTTAAATTCCGCAGTAAAATAATTGATGAGCCAACCTTTAAATTCAATTAATGCGGTGGCATACCAGGTGGTTCTAATGAATGCAAAAATTCAATTGGATAATTCACTGCATCATCTGCATTCCTTGCGCTATCAACAGATTTATATGATGTCACTGCACCTGGCAATTTTTCTTGAATCTGATAATTGATTACATTGACGTGTAAATTTTTTGGTGCCAGTATTGCGCGTTCTCTCAACCAATTGTGATTCCTGTAATTTTGAACAATATTTGAAACACACTTTCAATCAGCTCTTCTGTTGATTGGAGAATGGTACAGAAATTTTTCGGCAGTGTAGTCAATCCATTTGTATTATCGACTCAATCTGCAGATTGGTCGCTGTGGAATTGAACGCGCATATTTATGTTCAATGTCATTTTTTGCACATGTCGCCACAGAAGAGAAGACTTTAAACATGCGTTGTTCTCATCCGCCGGTGTTGATCGTGGAACCACAGGCAATATTTGTCGAAAATCCCCTGACAACAATGCACCACCAAAAATTTCTTGATTCTGACGTTGATCTTGCATTGTACGGTGTAATGCTTCCAGCGCTTTTTTATGCATTGCACATTCATCCAATAGAATAATTGCTGCTTGTTGCAAAACTTTTGCCATCGCAGAATTTCTTGAAATATTGCACGTGGGATATCCAATCACCTGTTAATTTGAAAATAATTACATTTTAATTAATATCGATTAACTTTTATAGAGTGACAGTCAATAAATATAAGCATACCTGCACATTCAACGGCAATTTTAATGCAGAGTGCACTGTTCGTCCACCATCCAATAGAGTAGCAGCGATTCCCGACGAAGCAAGTGCCAATGCAATTTTTCGTTGGGATCGAATGGCTGCCAAAATCAGTGATATCACAAATGTCTTTCCCGTACCACCAGGAGCATCCAAAAAATATAATCCACCGACTTCATTTTGTACCGCTTGGATGATGGTATCATAGACATGTTTTTGATGGTCATTTAATTTAGGAACATTCAAATTCACAAATGTTTGCAATTCATTGGGATCATACTGTTGTTCACGTTGCAATTCTCGATCAAATAAATTATGTATTGGACGATTGGGTGGTGACAAACCTAATTGCCCTAATCCTTTATTTGCAATCGTAAGGCACATATCTTCAATCGCTATCATTGCCTCATTATACATTTCCAATGAAATCAGCAAATGAGTCAGGAGTGGAATCATTTCAAAAATCTTCAAAGGTGTTTCTACTTTTACAAAAACGATGTTTCCTTAACTTTTTTTACACAAACATAACTACACGTTGATAATTAATCTTTAGTTAATCAAGATGGATACTGATGTACAAATGAATTGTATGACAATGTGGTGATTAGTTTCTTGACCACAGTCATTTGCTTTCCTAATGCTTTAACATCTAACTCAAGAAAAGTGAAAAAATTTTCAACCATGTACAATAAATATCAAAGTTCTAACCACAATGTATGTTTAATTGAATTTGCCATACAAATTGAAATATGCGATTTATTAGTAACCACAAAAGTTATGGCAAATCAAAACTAATAACAAATTTCATGTTTTCTTAACTCACGTGAGAAAAAGTGGCGTAAAGCTCGAAGCGGATTTCTGGTTTTCTTTAGCAAACAGATAAAATTGTTTTTTTCGATATGTGGAATTATATGTATGTATGTAAGTCGATGCAAATGTGGACGTTAAAACGGCTTAACTATTAGTCGAGAGGCTGCCGATGGTACAAGAAGAAAACAAGTAAGGACGGGACAGCCGAAGACTTCATACCTTTCATGAATAGGGCTGAACAATAATCTTATCCCGTTCGTAATCTCCACATAATCGGATGTATAAGATAAGAAATATATAGTGAACAGATGTATATACCTAAACGATTTTTAAGATAAATATAAAATAAAAAATGGCAAAAAAACCCCCTTATCTGAACAATCGGTTGTATGGGATATATATTATATATGGCTCCGATCGAAATGATTTTTACAAGCAATCTTCTATGATATATTAGAATATATATCACCAAGTTTCACGTTTTTATATTGGAAACTAACTTTTAGAGAAATGGCCAAAAATCTTTCTATCTGAACGATCGGTTTTATGGGATAGGTATATACTATATACATATAGCTCCGATCAAAGTGATTTTTTAAGGAAATCTTCTATGATATATTAGAATAAATATCAACAAGTTTAACGTTTTTATATTGGAATTAAGGGAGAAGTGGCTAAAAATCTTTCTATCTGAAGGCTCGGTTGTATGGGATATATAATATATATAGCTCCGATCGAAATGACTTTTTCATGAAATCTTCTATGATATATTAGAATACATATCACCAAGTTTAACGTTTTTATATTGGAAATTGCCAAAAATCTTTCTATCTGAACGATCGGTTGTATGGGATATATAATATATATAGCTCCGATCGAAATGACTTTTTCACGAAATCTTCTATGATATATTAGAATACATATCACCAAGTTTAACGTTTTTATATTGGAAATTAAGGAAGAAATTGCCAAAAATCTTTCTATCTGAACGATCGGTTGTATGGGATATCAAAGTGATTTTTTCAGAAAATCTTCTATGATACATTAAAATGTATATCACCGAGTTTCACGTTCATACTTTCTAAATTACGGCAGGAATGGCCAAAATCGTCTTATCTTTTCTTTTTTTTTATCGTCTTATCCATTCGTGAAAGGTATGAAGACTTCGGCGGCCACCGGGGTGTGATGGTAGCGTGCTCCGCCTACCACACCGTATGCCCTGGGTTCACACCCCGGGCAAAGCAACATCAAAATTTTAGAAATATGGTTTTTCAATTAGAAGAAAATTTGTCTAAGCGGGGTCGCCCCTCGGCAGTATTTGGCAAGCGCTCCGGGTGTATTTCTGCCATGAAAAGCTCTCAGTGAAACCTCATCTGCCTTGCAGATGCCGTTCGGAGTCGGCATAAAACATGTAGGTCCCGTCCGACCAATTTGTAGTGGAAAATCAAGAGGAGCACGACGCAAATTGGAAGAGAAGCTCGGCCTTAGATCTCTTCGGAGGTTATCGCGCCTTACATTTATTTATTTATTTTATATCTCTTGTTTTTCTTCTGCACTTAAAGATTAAAGGGCAACAAATTTGGAATAGTTTTCAACCTTGGTGTCCTAGGAAATATTGCTTCCTGTGCAAAGCTTAATATTTCCTAATAATAACTCACATGTCACCTATAAGTTCTTTTATAGTTTTTTTTTACCCCAGTAGTGAAAGTGGAAGGAGAAATGATGGAGTTCTGAAGTGTTGATATGAAATGTTACTTAGTTTAAAAGGACTACTATTCCTTAGGTAATAAAGCTTAAAAACTTCAGGATTCTGCGCATATGACCGAGGAAGGATACCTTGTGATCAGCTCAGTCTTGAAATGTTAATTTCAAGTAAACAAGACGAGCTGGACTATAAGTTTGTTTAGAAAAATTTTTCTGTGCGATGCAACCTTTCAGAAAAATAACTACTATAGGCACTTTGTTGCAAAACTGCTGTTGTACAATGTTATTGGGCCGTTTTATAATAATAATATAGTTTGCTATCTTGTATACTAAGCACAGCTAAGTAAACAAAATGCAAATACAATATAAAAGCTAAGCGATGACATTTTAAGCGACAACCAGGCGCCAAGAATTAATTAGTGCGAAAAATAACCAAAAGTCCGTAACCTTAAAATATTCGTTGATGATATTTGGATATCTGTTTTAGTAAAGATTATGGTCAAAGACAGTATATAAAACGACACTAATGCCATTGGCAAGGTGCCGCTGATATCAGTTATGTAAATTTTATTTGGTATGTATGTATGCTATTCATATGACTTGCCTATGACATTTGAGTTAATTTATTTATGGTGTTTTCGGCAAATTTAGCTTATTTGCCTTTTATACATAGTTTTAATTTTAAAATAAAAATTATTACAAAACAATAAATTAATTGAGCACGACGGATTAAACGCGTTAAAATAATACACAAACGAGTAAGAGGAACAGGTTTAACATTAATCTTTTAAGATCATAAATTATGAAAAGGGCTTGGCATTAAACTTTTCCATTATTTTGAAAGTTACTTTGCAATACTTAATAAAGCAAATTAAAAATTTACGATAATATTATAATTCACTTATGTATTTGTCTATATAAGTGAACACATTTTCTGGCGCTTTATTTTGTTTTACCAATTGCAATTGTAGCTTAAGTCAATGGCGACAAATTTTGTTCAACATTTGCTTAATTTGGTTATGCGCTTGCGCGTGGGAGTCCCTCAGAGCGTGTCGAAAACCATTAGACCGCTGTAACGCCAGACCATAAATGTTTGATTTAATTTATTTAAAAATTTTTCAATTTAGCACTTTTTTCTTTGACATACTACATTTATTTTTTGGATTCTGGGTCACACAAATCGTGGGCAAGCTAAAAATCTCACACTTTTGTTTTTATTTGGATTTTGTTGGAAATAATTTCAAAAAGTGCATACTATCGGCGCTGACGTGTGCAGGTGGCGAAGGTCCTGGGTTTCAGTTCAGGAAAGTTAAGAAAAATATACTTAGGAAAAAGTGTTTCTTCCTCGGATGCGGTAAAGCAAACGTTCCGAGTACATTTCTGCCATGAAAAACTTCTCAGCGAAAAATGCTTTTAGATGTCACCCTCCAATTTGTAAAACAAATAACAAAATAGCATGGCGCGAATTAGAATAGGAGTTCGACCAAATCTTGCGAAGGTATTGCTGGGGTCGGTACTAAAAGAAAGCGAATGAGAGCAGATGAGTACGATGATGAAGGTGGATAGGAACAGGAAAAGGCGGCGACTGGTGCCGCTCTCGGTTTCACTTTCATATGAACAAACTGCACTGAGGGGTGGATTGGAATCAGCGCGTAAACTTTTGTTTTAAGCTGAGCCCCTACATAACGTATTATACCATTGTTAAGAACACACTATGCAAAAATATTCTAGAATGAAAACTAATGTAACATATCTTCGGATAGCTGGAGAATACATTTTTGAAAGCAACTATTACCATGAAGATATCTTTGCTCTAGCTGCCCAAAAAGTTAGCTTCAATAGCGCAAATTGTGCTTATGGGTTAAGGCTGATTCGCTACACCGCTGCCAAAATAAAGTGTCTTGTTGTGCTAGCTTTAGCACTAAAGAGAGGCAGTAAGAGTATCTTCTTCATACCGGGCCAGTCCGTGGGGTCCTCACATTGTCCATAGTGTTAACAGCAGTTCACTCAACAACCAAAATGACAAATCCTATCCAAATCTAGGACATATATTATACTTTGTCCTCTTGGGTAATACCGTAAGCTTTCTAGGAACCATGTTATTTGCAGCTTATAGATCTGATAGCTATTAGTGCACGTTCACTCTAACTAAACTACCATCTCACGCAGATAATGAGTTGACATGGCGGTTTCAATGGTATTTATGGAAACGTAGGATAGAGGAGGATCCTCTTTGTCCAAGGTGTACCACGGAGTTAGAAACGCAGAACATGTCATGTTCCAGTGCCACCGTTTCCACGAGGTAAGACTCGCCTTCCATAGAGTTTTTGGGGAGGAACCTACCACGGGAAAATCAGTATCACAAACAGGAAAGAGTGCTGGACTGTAGTGAGAAAAATGGCATTTATAGTCATGACACGCCTGACGGATGCTGAGAGGGAGCGCAGGCGAAGCAGTGGCGATTAAATCGACACTCAGAGCAAATAGCGCGAACCTGGATGAAGGGACAACAGTAGGCTCTTAAAAAATGAGAAATATGGAACGCCACCCTGAAGTAATACGAAAGTTGTATCGGGTTGGGCGACGGTTCCAAAACGGCGCTGTTTGTTAGTTTACGGACCACATGGTTGCTGTGACGGCAGCAATTAAACAGATCTGATAGATGTACTACTCCTACTAGATGGAGTCTTAGGCTAGCGAGCGCAGCGCACGAGTCCAACACATGCTAGACAGTTTCCTCCTCCAACCCGTACTTTCTACATTTGCTATCACTTAAGGGGCCTAATTTAAAAGAATGTGACGCCCGCCTAGTCATCATGAGCAGCTTTATACGTACAAGGTCGTAAAACCTGCACAGTATCTTCGACACTTTGCAGGCCGCTTACTTTACATACATCTGTCTTTTCGGAGATAGATTGAAATTAAAACAAGCTGGCGCTTTCAAAATGGCGTTTTATATGAACTAAGCACAAATGACAATTTGAGCATTTGGCAGAAACTGTCAACTTTTCTTATCACCTCAGACAAGATTTCTAAGACGCTTGTTCAAGCCACAAACTCACAGCACTCATATCCGTCGATTTACTTTGGTTGCTTAGTGCTTTTGGTTTGATGTCGTAGCTCTTTGTATTTGCTAATCGTACGATCAAATCTAGCAATTATGAGTTGTAAAAAACTAGCACAGAAACAAACTTCTCGAGACGAAAATAAAGCATAACAGGCATGTAAGCACAGGGTGGCTCAATATGCATGAAACAAAAAATGCCTCTTTGGCTCAGCTTCCTCTTTAGCAGTTACAAGTTTTCCGGTTAGTCACGTATTGGTTCTACCAGCCATTAACGTTAGGAGTTCGTCTTGAGCTGTTAAATGCCGTTTTGAGTAAGCAATCTACAAGTAAAGTCCTCTCTCCACGAACAAAAATCACGCTCATTAAGACTCATATCATTCTCGTACTGAATGTATGGAATAGAATTATGGACGGTGTCGAAAGACGATGGGATAGCCTTTGGAATATTTGATAAAAAAGTTCTCCGGAGGATATATGGTCCTGTCCGTGATGCTAATGGCGAGTAGCAAAGGAGGTTTAATGAAAAGCTGGATGAGCTTTACGCTAATATGAAGACAGTACAGTGAAAAAATAGCCAAAAGCTACGCTGGATAGGTAATGTTGTGCGAATGAATGAACGCGCTCCGACACTATTCCAATTGACGCCGTACTGAAATTGTTTCAGGTACTATTTCAGAACTTTTAGAATGTGTTGGAGGCATATGGAGATTATTTGAAAAATTATTTTATTATTTTTATTTATTTTATTTATTTATTATTCTTTCGAATGTATTTCGGGATTATTTTGAGATTATTACGAAATCATCTTGTGATCATCACGGGGTCATTTTGAGATGATTTCTGAATTATATTAGCGATTATTGCGCGATCATTTGGGCATTGCTCCGAAAAATTGGATTATGGTTAACAAAATTTTCGGGGTGTTATTATTATTGCCTTGTAATCGGCATGTTAGTGGTTTATTATCGACGTGTTCACGGCTTGTTATCGACATTTTATCGGTAACGACAGTTATTAAAGAATAACGAATTATCGCCTATTTGTGGGTTTAATTTTGGAATTTTATTGCTGTGTTATCGAAAAAATATCGATTTTTTACATACAAATTATCGAAAAATATCGCTTTTTTTAAGGAAAAAATTTCAATTCTCTATCGAAAAATTATCGATTTGCTATCGAAAAGTGAAAAATTTTTAAACAAAAAGTTATCGAGAAGTTATCCATACCACCAATCCACTCGGATATGTGCTTGCTATGCGTCAAGTTGCGCTGAATTAGTCCTTACACCTATTCTTTGGGTAGTCCGCTTATGACCCTCAGGTGTAACTTGCATGGTCTCGCAATTAATCGTACACTCACTGAAGTAATTGAAGTTGAATATTCGCGATATTGCTAAATAAAAAGTAGCTGGCTGAACAAAAATGCCCCAAATCGCACTCAATTAGGGCAATTCCAAGCACAACTTTTCTATAAAAACTAATCCACTTTTCACTAGACTCAAAAAAATCATTCAATTATGAAATTGTGCTATGATTTTCGAAATCACGTTACCTTTCGCGCCACTTTGTGCGACAATAACAAACAGAAAACGAAACTGCAAGCGATCATGCCACCACTGAAGTGGCCACTACCCATTAACTGTGCTTACCAAGTTAGGTTATCAAACGGCGCCGTCTTTTGTGTACAATAAAAAGTTATAATCAACCCAGTCATAATTTGCTGTCAATTGCTGCTAAAAATTTTATTTTCATTGTTTCTTTTGTTATGTTACTAGTTTAATGACGATCTTGCTGCTGATCGATATTTTGGGAAGGTGACTGGAAATAGAATAGACTGCAGACTTAAAACACCAGTAACGGTATATGTACAACAACACTTGGGAGTATATGGGGTATTCCATCCCATTTCGACCAATTTTGAACCCGACCCCTTTAGATTTGGCTGAAAGTTTTCTTCTTTTTCTAGCTTACGAAAGACGTTTTTCAGAATTTTTTCAAATTTTTTCATCCAACTCAAAAAAAGTTATGAATTTAAAAAAAAACACCGTTTTTGTTTTCAAAATGCTATAACTTTTTAAAAAATTTACCGTTTGGGATCTTTTTTTTTAAAAATTTGTTTTTAAATGTACTTTTCGGAAAAAATACCAAAAAATTTTTAAAGTTTTTTTTTGTAATTTTTCAGTTTTTCGAGATTTTTCGAATTTCGCCATCTCATAAAAAACTTCAATCAATTCTGCAATCATCCCCACTAATCCCGGAGGGGCCGATATTTTTTTTTATTTAATGGAAAAAAAAACTTTAAAAATTTTTTTGTATTTTTTCCGAAAAGTACATTTAAAAACAATTTAAAAAAAAAGATCGCAAACGGTCAATTTTTGAAAAAGTTATAGCATTTTGAAAAAAAACACCGTTTTTTTTTAAATCATAACTTTTTTTGAGTTGGATGAAAAAATTTTAAAAAATTCTGAAAAACGTCTTTCGTAAGCTAGAAAAAGAAGAAAAACTTTCAGCCAATTCTAAAGGGGTCGGGTTCAAAATTGGTCGAAATGGGATGGAATACCCCATATATAAGTTAGAGAGAACAATTTTAAATAGTTAAACAGCTGATCACCTCTAAGCAACGAGCGCTTACTTGACGCCTCAGTGGCTTTATAGTATAAAACCAGAAATCACGACTGCCACTTATGTGTGAATACGTTGTAAGCATGGACTCGTAAATGTTTTCCGTTCTGATTTCTTATGTGCTGTCAGCAATAAAATTATTACAACGCGCTTATTTCGATCAACATCAGTTTTACTGCTTGACCATAAAAGGCTGATATTCGTTTGGGGTTTTCTATATAATTTTCACATATTTTTTTCTTTTTATTTTATTTTTTTCTCTGGCGACGCTCATTATGTAGCCACGCTTAATTTCTTATTTGTTGAGTAAACAGGTTGATTGGCGCACCTGGTTCCCACCGTTAACTGTAATAGAGCTACATAACCGCCAGCGTCTCAACTACACAGCATCCCCTCCATACTTGTCAGCCATAATCGTGCCACCGCTTGTCATCTTGAGCGTCAAATGCAATTGTGATAAGCTGTTCGTATAGGAGATGTGTTTATGTGCCAATGGTAGCATTGCAATTTGTAACTGCCAACACAATACATATGTAAGTACACTAACAACAGTTCGATCGATCATTACCTATATTTGGTAAACGCCTTTGATTTTCTAATGCCACACTATTCATGCTACATAAGTAACAGTCACATTGCTTATTTACCGCATTTTCTGTCGGCTCGCTTGTTCGTTTGCCAATTGAATATGTGCAAATATCTACCTTTATTGCCGTTAGCTTATAAACCGTATTTGGTGCTGTGACATATGAGTGCTTCGACCATGCCACAAGGCGTTTCAGCGTAGTGTTGCATGAACAGGTGTTGGCTGGGAATCATAGCAAATCTCAGCTGTGAAAAAACTTGCATCAATATTTTACTGTACAAATAGCAAATTGCTGTGGGAAACACGCAAACGATGTGAGAATATATTCACAACCAATTGAATTGTAATTTGGAAACTAGGTAATCTTTAACGGAGTGTAAATGAGGTGTGGTCATACTTATGTATACCGGTGGTAAAACCGGCTCTTGCGCCTTAGTTCATAACATCAACGACCTCTTTCTGTAATGCTTCAGGCAATCTGTTAAGAGTCCTGGATTACGAAAGAGAGAGGCAGCTTAAGTGAGTCCGATTAGGCGTTAAAGGGTTCGGGTGTCGATAGAAATACCTTTCTGCCGGAGACCTTTTCTCTCGAAAACTCCAAGAGCCATAATTCAAGATTGGTATTGTAAGCGACTTGAAGAGCGCGATTTTTGAGGGGATTTTAGTTTTGAACTGCCTGCTCAGTACAAAGTAGCACTTCTTGACAAAAGTAATGATCCGTCTGATTTCAATGCTGACAGTGCTTAAGCTGTTATTGCTGGTTTCCAGATAGACGAAGTCCTTCACACTATTGGATTTATACACGTCGTCATGACGTCGTATTGCGGCATTCTTTCTGAATGACAGTAAGCACTTCGCCTTGTCCTCATTTAGCACAATATCCGCTATTTTCGCCTCTTTATCCAATCCAGAGAAAGCAGAACTTACCATAAGAATATGCCAGCAGTTTTACGTTATTATAATCGATTATATCTTCGCGATGTAAATCAGCGCTAGAATATTTGAGAACTGCTACAGTTACAGAGACGCTTTGCAATCTTGCTCTTTAATCTCACAAGGTCGATAAGTCGATTTCTTACTACTGAACGCAAGAGGTCGCGTCATGCCTCAGATAACTTTTTAAACAACACTGTCTTATGAGTACCTGGTCAAAGGACCATTGAGCGCAATGCGAGAAGCCAGACGAATCGTAATGCGTGGAGTTTTGCTAGATGCTGCAGAGGCGATCAAAAGATGCAAACATAGCAGTTTCCAGTGGATAGCGGTTTCCTAGTGGTAGAAGACCAGCAGCAATGGGAGAAAGCTTCAGAATTAGTGCCACAGCCCGTAATACTGGCCGCTTGGTCTGCAGACAGCTTTTTCAGAAGTTTGAGCGGAGAGAATTTCAAATAAGCTCTATCGGTGCAAATGCTAAGCTTAAGTATACTTATCTTTACTGTTCTATAGGTATAGCAACTTAAATCTGATGAACAGCTGCTTGAATAAAAAGCTACGCCACGCCCACTTTTAACATTTCTTATGCGAATATCTTCACCTCTACATCGACAACAAAACAAGCCAAATTTGAAGATAAAAACTTCGTAGGGAACTGAAATAGTTAAGAGTTATATTAATGAAAAATATTCAGAAATAAAAAGTAGGCGTGGTTACAAACAAATTACGTCCACATTCTGCAGAACGTTTCCTGTGGTTAGGAAAAGTAGTACATTCGTTACTATAACCATAATTAATGGAGTTAGTGCAAAAGATCGGAGAATGAGCCTGTGAAAGGTTAGGCGCATGGGTGGGTGATCATTGGTGACGGCACGGTGGGAAGAATGGAGGTATATTATATGTTACCTTAGGGTTTTTTTTTATTAATTTAAGCCAATAAAAAAGAATCTTATAGGCTAATTATAAAAGTGTAAAGTAGTTAACAAGTGTTAATATAAATTACCTTACTTATAAAAAGTATTTAAAATACTCAGAAAACCATCTTTCGAACAAGAAAAATCTATCTCACAAAATTTAGAAATTCTATTGAACTCAATTAAGGCTCTAGTAATTGGAGCATTCCGCGCATAAAGAGCCCTAAGAACACCAATATGAAAAAACTCAAAAGCACGAAGAGCTCTAGCCGGTATGTTAATGAAAATCCCCTCTAAGAGCACAGGTCATCAACAACCCCACGTAAAAAATCGAAAACGAACGACAGCGATAAAATTGTCCTCCTGTCCTGCAATGATTTTAAGTTAATCAATAAGCAACGAGCTTTATAAGTCGGGATAGAGAGAAGCGCAGACTGCGTAATGCAAAGTGTACGATACTTTTTGGATTCGTTCAATTCTTGCACATGGCAGGAATAATACGGAGCACAGATGAAACACGCGTACTCAAGCTTGGAACGCACAAATGCGGAATGTAAAAGCTTTAGCGTATACGGGTCACTGAAATCCAAGCTATGATGCCTAACAAAAAGTAGCATGCATACGACTTGGCAATGCACACATTACTATGACTTGAAAACGAAAACTTCGAGTCAAATACTAATCCCAAGTCCTTAATTTTACTAACCCGCAACAGGGGCGAGTTTTGATATTTGATACACGGTATCAATCAAGTTGACACGCTTCGAAAAAGTTATTTGAAAGCACTTTTTTAGGTTAAGTGATAACCAATTATTATTACACCAGTTACTAAGTTTATCCAAAGCTACTTGCAAAAATACCGCATCATGAGGCTATGAATAGGCAAGTAAATCTTAAGGTCATCTGCATACAGCAAGAATCTTACTTTAGAGAAGCAAGAGCGAATATCATTAATAACATGACAAAAAACAGTGGACCCAGGATACTACCTTGTGAAACACCGGAGGAAGCAACGAATGGATGAGACCTAACACCATCAACTACAACCATGCAACGACGATTAAATAGTAGGATTCAATCCAACTCAAAAATACTGAGTGGAAGCCCAAACAGGCTAACTTTTTTATCAAAATAACATGGGAGACCCGATAGAATGCCTTGGAAAAGTCAGTATACACAGCGTCAACCTGATATCCTGCCTGAAAAGCTGCGAGGCAGTCATCCGATAAAATAGCCAAATTAGACACGTGGAACGTCCTGGAAAAGATCCACGCTGCTCTGGACACACAAAATTCTTACACAGAAACGTATTTATCCTGGATGATGCATTCAAAGAGCTTTGTAATGGTGGAAAGATTTGAAATAGGCCTCTAATTAGTAATATCACTTTTATTGCCGCTCTTGAAAATAGTTGTAATGAACGATAATTTCCACGCATCAATAAAAGTACCTGTAGATAACGAATTATTAAAATTAACAACAGTGATAGACTATGGAATCACATTGCTTAAACAAATTGCAGACAAACCATCGATATCGGTACACGTCGGTTAAGCTCGATTAAGCCGAATAAGCCCATTAAGAACATCTTCCTTAGACAGTACTACATTACCGAAGTCATAGAAGCTGAATATTAAAAGTAATATTATCGTGATTGTCAGAATCAGAAGTTAATTGTACAAAATGTATCAGCAAAAAGATTTGCAGCGTCCTCCGGAGTATCGACAGCTTTTTCAGCAAGAAAAAGAGAGGACAGATTATTCGAAACTGATTTCTTCGAGTTGACAAGTTCCAAAATGATTTTGGGTTAGATTTAAGGTTTTCTTCAAATTTAAAATATAATTTCTGTGTAAGAATTTATCCAGACACACGAATTTCTTATCATACTCTTTATACAAGTCGAAAAACCTTGGATTTGAGTTCTTTTAAATTTACGGAAAATGTATTTTTCAAATTTCGGAGTTTCATCAAGGCTCTATTATGCCAGGGCACTTGTATTTCTTTTTTGGAAGCCAAGGTATGACATTTCTACAAATTTGCAGAACAGTAGACTTAATATCTCAAACCTTTAGTGGTATCAGACTGCAAACAATTATCCAATTTATTTCCAGTAAAAGATTGTTCAAGTTCGAAAATCGCATCTCTTAAAATTAAAAGAAAAATTAGAGCTGGTAGTACTAGCCTCGCAAACTTTATAAAATTCCAGATCAAGAACTAATGGAACATGATGCAAATCGGAGTTTTTAATAGGAGAAGTACATTCAAAAAGTGAAAAATTTAGATTATTAGATAAAAATATCAAATCCAAAGTACGGCCTACTCTATTTGAAAGACGATTAATTTGTTTAATATCAATACTTAAAAAACTATCTATTAAATATATTTCACTGGAGCCATGACCTCACATGCTATTAAAGCCGAGTTTGATAGAGTCTGTGACGATTTAACATTACCCAGATTAAAATCACCCAGCACGCAGAGATGATCACCACCAACTTTGTTCAATGCCAGTGACGTAATATTATCGACATGCGCAGTGTATAAATCGTGGCTACTATTGGCGGTATATATGAAGCACAAACAAAAACAGGGTCTGATGAGCCACGAAGCTGGTCAAGTAGCACACTATTATTTTCCAGTATGATTTCAGAAGCATGATGTTTGGAATGACCGCAATGAGAACTCCACCACCTCGTGCACAACCAGTAAGGTTTGAATTTCTATCTTTGCGAAAAACATTGTATCAAATAGGATCAAAATATTCCTTGCTGAAAAAGTTTTCATTTAGCCACGTCTCAATGAAGACGAAAACATCATATTCTTCATTGGAGCTAAATAGTCGCACCAGCTGGGATTTTATTCTAACACCAGCCATTTTCTGCATATATAATCTTAGGTGATTATTTCCTCCAGCTAACCCAACCGATTGCCGTCGGACATCGGTTGGATTTCGTCGTTTTTTGGCTTGAATTTAAACGGGCGCACAACAATATTTGCAGGCCATAGTTCAGGCCGCAACAGTATCGCATATGAGTTGGCATTAACGCCTAACTTGAAATTAGGGTGTCTCAAAGAGCTCGGATCCACACCTTCTTACTAAGAATACTGCAAATAATGGAGTTTTTCTTCCATACCAGTATGTCTAGCAATATATTTTGTTACCTGGTCAGCTGTTGCTGAAGTAGAAAAGGGAGATATTTGGAGCCATTTTCTTCTGACAACAGCGCGTAACTCATTACTGGAGCTCGACCTAATAACTAAGGGTTTAATTAATTTCCGAGCGTTTGCATTTTTTGTTGGGCTAGCGTTGATATTCTGCATCAGCATTGTTACCAGAATTTTGCAACAGATTTGAATTTAAATCGCTTTGGAGGCTTAGAGTTTGCTTTTGGCAGTAGCCGCTGGTTTTTTTTGTGTATACTAAAATATATTGGAATGAAGTTTTCCATGTGTTCACGCACAGTTACTCCGGGTGAAGGCTGAAACATTCCTCAAACGTTCCCGAAATTATCATCAAATTACCATAAAAAAACTGTCCACGTAAAGACCGCGAAAAAGTAATCAAATTCATTATGAAACGAACTCAATATTATCGCGAAAGGAGCCAAAAATAAACCACAGAATCATCCCGAAATTACCCCAAATACCTCTAAAAGTGATTCCGAAAATCAGCCAAATGACCTCGAGAGGACCGCAAGCGATCGCGAATCGAACCAACCTTGTCCGTGAAATTATACCAAACTGACCACGAACGTAACAGTGGTAGTTTTTATTCTGCTATATAATGGCTCCGCTCTTAAACATGACGTAGCTCACAGCAGAGCCAAAAAAGGGCGATCAGTTTCTATGCTGTGGCTATATCTTTGCTCTGTTTATAGCTGGAGTATTAGCTTTATCAATCACTGACTTGAACGGTCGGCAGGCATCTGTGCAATTTAGGAAAAAAACTTTAAGTCTAACTAAGACTGCCTCAAAGTGGTATCCTATCCAATCTTTTGACTGAGCTTGCAGGCGCCAATTGAATACACTTAGGGTACTCAAATAGCTTTCCACCTGGCCCTTCTAGTGTAGGTGAATCAGTTCAAATAAGTTTAAAGTTTATTCTATAATTCTATAATTGTTGTGTGGTGTAGAGTTCCTCGCCTACCATACAAAGGTCTTGGGTCCAAGCAAAGCAATATTGAAAACTTAACATACAATTTTTTTTATTGTCAAACGTTTTACGAAGCAAGGTCGCTCCTCGGCGTAGTTAATGGTACGTTTACATCAAATCCTTTCAAAAAAGAACGTACCTCAAAAAAAGTAGAAGGGGTATGTGGGCTGTTAATTCTTAGCATAATGGGAGTCCTGAAAACAACCCCTATGGGTGCAGTATGTAATTCTACATTCTGCAAGAAAATAGCGTTAAGAACTGCAACGATACTCAATGCCTTGGGGGAAACTTGAATGCAGACCATACGGCTATAGAAGTATAGCATTCGATGTACAGACTACCTTTTACCTGTACTTGGATGGGTCTCTAAGAGCCACAACAGGGCTAGAGAGTTGGCGCTATGGTTCAAAAGTAAAGGAGTACGGTCTGCGGTATATTGCGTAGATCCAGAAATAAACAAATACTTCAAGCTGCCAGATCACCGTGACTAAAGCAGTAGAACCACTGGAGGAAAATAGCTAAAATGCAGTAGCGTCAGCTTTAGTATTGACAGCCAGGCAACAGTTAAGGCTTGAACCTCTCATATTCACAATATCTAAAATGGGTTAGAGTGTTAGCAATCCCTAGAAAGAATCGGTATAGGGGGAAATATACATCTATATTTGGTCC
This sequence comes from Eurosta solidaginis, assembly GCA_029619165.1. Lineage (NCBI taxonomy): Eukaryota > Metazoa > Arthropoda > Insecta > Diptera > Tephritidae > Eurosta > Eurosta solidaginis. The sequence continues at coordinate 27,434 of JARSSU010007901.1, forward strand.
CTTGTGCATTTGGCAATATATGGAAATGAAAAAGTGGATGAGCTAGCTAAAGTGGGTGCAACGCGCGAAGCTTGCGCCGTATGCATGTCAATCATACTGGGTAGGATATAAAAGAAGGCGAAAGATGAAAGTAATCGACCAAGCAGGAAAGACGTGGAACCAAGCGCGGGTCTTCAAAATGTCAAAGATCATGTGCAGGGTTTACAACCTTAGATTAACAAAGTTAATATAATCATTGAAAAGAGGGAGCTGTAAAAGCTCATGATGGGTATTCTGACTGGCCTCTGCCTTCTGGCGTCACATGGATTTAAATAAGTCGTTGGCAGTGATAGCAGATGTATAAATTGCAGGTCGTAGGAGGAAACCATGGAGCACATTTTGAATCGTGCCCACTGCTCGCAAGGGTAAGACTTCAGCAATTAGTGGCACAGTTATCAGGTCTAAAAGCACCAAGTAGCATAGGTTTTAGAAAATTTATAGTATTTGCCAAAAGGACGGAGTTATTTTATAGCATAGGTTCTGTTAAGATCAATGTTCAAATTGAGCAAACTTCTGGCAGCACTATGGACTCATTCACCCTCACGTACTTGCCAGTTCAACCCAACCTAACATTCCACCAAACCCAAAGTCCGTGTTTGCCAACTTTTATATGCCCAATATTTTTAACAGAAATGCAACTTTATGATTTTTGGTTGTCGCATATTGATATCGAGACTAAAGCGCTTTTCTCGGTACCTTCCCGATATTTTTGAGCATGTTTGAACAGTCGAACTAACTCGCAAATGCGGAATTTGGGATTGCAAACTGCATGTTTCCCAATTTGTACAAATATTTTAAAGGAGCACGACGCAATGTGGAAGTGAAGCTCGGCCTTAACCTCCTCGGAGGTAAATCGCGCTAAGTATTTTCTTTTTTATTTCGTAAGAAGAAATTGGGACTGTCGAGCTGACCACCTTGCATATTTCAAATCGGACACTTTGTATTTCATTTCAAGCGACCGCACTTTTTTTTGTGAGCTGTCTTTAATTCAACAACTTGCGAATTAACAAGTCAGAAATTGCGAATCACTGTGTTTTACGTTTCAAAGGTCCTTTTATTAAGTTTGTATTTTTTTCCATTTAAGGCACCGTCGCTACCACCTCAGGCCAACAACATTTACGCTTCATTAATTAAATGCGTACGTATTGGAGGCAGCTCCACAGTTGTATAAGCAGGAGAAAGTTTTGGCATCACGTTTAACAAATTCAGTATCCATTATATGTTTGCATGAGTTGCGATTGCTTGTGGTCAATTTTTATACTCAGTTGAGCAGAGCTCACAGAGTATATTAACTTTGATTTGATAACGGTTGGTTGTACAGGTATAAAGGAATCCAGATAGATATAGACTTCTATATATCAAAATCATCAGTATCGAAAAAAAATTTAATGGAGCCA
>JARSSU010007902.1:0-46359 GCA_029619165.1 Eurosta solidaginis
GGCTGGTTGGTAGATCGTGTAGGGATGGGGGGCGGGGGCAGGGTCATTGTTTCCTTTTCTCAGGCGTCTGTAATCGGGTTACTTATATTCTTTCGTTTCGGCTTCGGTTTTCGGTCGCCCTTGTATTTTTCTTTTTTCCTGTTTTTCGGGGAGATTCGTTTTCTATCTGTAATTTTTTTCGTTTTTTATTCGTTTTTATTAGTTCTGGGATCTATTTAGTTACTTTTTTTATTTGGGTAGGTGTAACCTCGTATGGCGATTAGTGTTTTGCATTTTTTCGGGTGGATTCGTCGGGATGGATCACCCTGTTCTAGCTGGCGCCTGTAATTATACAGTCCACCGTGATTTTACTTTCCGTGGATCATAAATTTTTGGTTTTATCACTATCTTCCCAGGACCGGGCCCCGAGCGCTCTAATCTATATATAACACAATCTCATCGTATTCCAACTCTCTTTTCCAATTATATCATTCTAATTGACAGTTGCCTTCTTTTCTGTTGTAGTAATATGCTTGTCCTCAAATGGACCTGCTGAAATCGGGCCGCCACTTTTTTTTCCTAGATGGTTTTTCGGATATACCCTGTCCGGCCAAGCGGGATTTTTTTTTGACATTAAAGCCATCAGTTTTAATCGAAAGTGTGAGGTTTAATTTTCAGAATTTATGAGACATTTTGTCATTTTTAGCTATTGAAAGTCTTATTTACCTGCTATGTGAAAATTTATTTGGCTTATGTGATAGGTGTTCGGTAAAATTTGTTTTGTGAATTTATTATTATTAATGTATTATTAGATAAGTCTTGTTCTTTTTCTTTTTTAATCTTCGCTTAAAGCTAGTGCAATTTTTTTTCATACTGTTAATTTCCAACTCTTTTTCTGGTCTCGCAGAAAAATAATATGAAGGCTTTGCCCTGGTGAGATGCATGTCCTCCTGCGACGAGTTGCTTACTCTTAATCTTTTTCTTCCTTTTCTCTTTTCCTGATCCTTTGATTTTTTTATATATTACTTTTGCTCATCGTTGGTCGCACCTTTTCTTATCTCTTGTTTTTTTTTTTTTTCGTGTTTCGGTTTTTACATGTATTTGGTTCAATAATTTATTTTAATATTTATTTTTTTATTCTGAAAGAGAATTTCTTGAATTTTAACTATAGTTGTATAGTTTTTGGTTTATAATCATGTTTTCTGTGTTAAACATTATGTCTAATTAGTTTTAGCCTGGTTGATCTTTCAAATTCAAGCGTATATTTTACTTAAACTCCAAAGAGACCTGCAAGGCTGGTATTTGTATGTATTTATTCAATATTTGGCCTTTAAATAACGCTGTGCCGCTATAAATTAGAAAACGAAAAAGCTGTGATATAATTAAAGATAAATAACATAAACCGAATTTTAATTAACGAATAATTTTGCCGCACGTAAGATATTACTAGGGTCTCCTTAAAATTAAAGCAATGGCTAACCCGTGTTAAATTGTAGTTATCTTAGCGATTTACCGGCAATCTGAGCCCATTTTCTAATGTTTAACATCTCTAGGGTAACGGTTTACATTACGGTTAGTGATGTGTCTTCGATAATTACCGGTTTTCTAGGTTTAAAATTGCGGAATGATATAGTTATGGTTATCGTTTATACCGATAAAGTTTACGGTTTCACACTGGTTAACAGCTGCATTTGTATTGATACATTTGTACCTACTAATCTAAAGATTACAACTTAAGTTGCAATTAGTGTTATGGTTATGATTATGGTTATGCGGTGTATGTAATAAGGTACAGGTTAGCGTGGGCCTAGTAAGCGCCTATGTTTGTGGTTATGGGTCACGGTTTATGTAGTGTGGTCATAGTTAGGTGGTCTATAGTTGTGGTTATGGTCATGGTTGTTGTCGTTTGCTTATGGATTATGGATATGGTAATGATAATGGCTATGATAATGTTATCTTTATGGTGATGGTTATCTTTAAGGTTATGGTTATGGTTATGGCTATGATTTATGTTATGACTATAATATAATTACTTTTAGGTTACGGTTGATAGTGATGGCTATGTTACTTCATGGGTTTTGCTTATGTATAGGTGATGGTTTATGGTTATGGTTTCTATATTGGTACAGCTAGGGTTACAGCTGCATTTGTTGTTACATTTGCCACTATATTTACATTTACGTTAATCTTGCTGAGGTGGTGTGGGGACTCAAGTGTTTGCAATGATTTTTATTTTACCATCTTTTTGTGTAAAGACGCAGAAATATGTATTTAGCAGAGAATCAGTGTGCATGTAGAACCGTCTTCTCGAAACAGATGGGTGGTGTGAACTTGACACAGTTGTTTAATGACCATTTTTTAAATAACTGTTCTAAAAGAAGAGGAATGGTGTTTTTGCATGCAAAGTAGTTGGTCATTGTGGTGCGGTGAACGAGAAAAAGTTCGAGTACCGTGAAAAACGATATGCTTACATGCGTGTTAGCCCACATCACTAAATATCTGTTGCTACATGTCTATGTTTAACACTCTGAGCGTCACTACTCTCTCATGGTATTACTTCTAGCATGCTGTGTGTGTCCTACGATTTCACAACATAGTCACCCCACCGCAACAATAGAGTTTTGTGTCTCATCCGCTTTTTCGTCACATAGTCTTGCCTGCAGCTAGTTGCCGATAGCTGGCTCTCCTAAGCATATCTAACGTGAGGGAATGATGCGTGTTGGGTTTTGACGGACTGCGCACTGCAGCGTAGACGTATATACGTGTAAAAGCAAAACACGGCTGATGGTGTGTCACGTAAATAGTAACAGATCGATAATTCGTTGTATTTATACATACATTTCTACGAGCCCTACTATGATTCCAATATTGTCACAATTACCCCGAAACTTTCGCTAACATTGTTTCGTAATTAATTCGAAAGGCTCTGTAATGAATCCAACACGATGCCATAACGATTTAAGAGTGATAACCGAAATAGCCCGAATTATCCCGAGATAATCCTGAAATGCTCTTAGCATACTCCCAATTTGATTTTATAAAAGCATAAACAATCCCAAGTTATTGAACACAGTCCCGGAATGATGCACACATTGCTACAAAAAAGTCTCAAATGATCCTCAACAAATAATTACATAATCGATTTCAGTGACAGTGAGAAACAATTTTAAAATTAAATCCGGAACCGGAAATTTCGAAAATAAACATATCCATTTTTGCTCTTGGATTTCGGTACTAAGCTGTGATAAACGAACTGTTTTTTCCAGTATTTAGGCACCACACTTCACCAGTGCGTATTTAGTATTGACGACATTTTCTGTTCAACCCTGTGCAGGGTGAGTGTTATCATTTACAACAACACCTAATATTAACAATGGTTTTACTGACTCAAGAAATTGTCTGTGTTATAATTTGATAAAAATTGCACTTGACAACTGTGACTTTTAATGCCACAAATGGACCTGGCAACGCGCACAGGCCCCAAGTGACACAAAATTAATATATGGAATAAACAAAATTGCAGTTTATAAGCTTTTTTGTAGATTTGTAGGTGTCCTTTATAAGTTGTTTAATAAGTGATATGAACAGCAAACAATTTAGTAGATACTCCAAATATGCCATAAAATCCGTTGGTCAACAAAACATCACTTGAAAGCATTAAGGAAAAATCTGAAAGGAAAATCTAATAATGTTGCAACATTTTGTTGCTATAATAAAACTACAAACATCTAAATATCGATACAAGTTATTATAAAATTAAAAGCAAATGAGTGTGCTTACAAAACGCTTAATTATTTGAATAGCTTGATTTTTAGAAACTACAAATGCAATAATTTTACCTAGACTTTCCATTAAAGCCAGCATCTTTCCCATGAACTTCAATCATTAATCATGTTATAGTGTTGCATGCAACAATCAGGTACATAAGCAAGTAACCATTAAATTTGCTTACATAATGTAAGACAGGGCATCATTCAAAAATTTATTTTCCAATTAAAAAGTGCAATAGTACTAAATAAGAAAAAAAAATAAAAATAAGAGTCAAGTGTTTAAAAACTAAAAAAGTCAAAAATTTTTTTGTTACATCTTTTATGCTGTATTTATTAATCATAATTGTAAAATCCGATTGATTGAATGCGCTGCTTTTATGCCCTCAGCGGCCTCGTTCGCGTATTCCTACTAGGCTCTAGACTTTTAGCTTTCTCGAGTAGTTGCTTATTTATTTCTTATTTCTGTATCTCATGTTGACTTTGGCTATATATATGTATATTTGTAGTTTTAGTTCTATTATATGCGCTTATTAACTGCGTACATGTGTGCGTAATGTCGTCTGTGTTTTCATCCTGCAAAAAATCCTGCGATTAATCCCGAAAGAAATTGGTCTCCGATAGATATCTTTTGTATACATTTGGGTATATTTCATTACTTTTAGTCCCTTTCGGGTACAGTTGAGATTAGTCAGTTTCAAATCTTTGTAGCCCATTTTGAGGAACATTAAAAAGTTGGCAACGAAATGAGTAAAATAAAAAATATTACAGGTGATTGAATCGAATTATTTAAGAAAATGCGGAGACCTATATCGAACCTAAATTACTAGTACTTAATGACTACGCCGGAGTTAGTGTTAAATTTTCGGAGAATGTTTTTTATTCCTTTTTGAAAAGCGGTCGAATAATTTACATCAATTGATTTGGTGGCTTGTCAAATCCTCGATTGTGTTTTCTGCCATGAAAAAATGCGATTGGTCACTATTTTTTGAAAAAAGGGACTAGTCTGCATATGTTCCAATATGGGAACAAAGGGAATTGGTCCTCATCGATTCGCCTTCCGGTTATAGGTGGGTACAATTAGTCACTTCGTAGGACATGCTCAAACAAATGGAACAGTTCAACGCATACTATGAGATCAAAACTGGCATTAGTCGCATACTTTTTGCGGACTCATCCTAGAACATATCGCATTATTTTGTAGTGTAGCCTACGGTTTACATGTATATGTGGCTGTTTTCAACTTCATATGGCTTAGTTTGCCGTGATTTTTGTGCCTAATTTTTTACAAGCGACGTACTGCTGTATCGAAATTGTTTAATATTGGCCACAATACTTTATCTGTTAATAGAAAATTTGACTTTTCGATATTGGAAACCTATTACCAGAGGATATTTTATTCGAAACCAAATGGGAAAACAACATTTTTTGTGTTATTATGGCGACGGAACGTCTTTCAAACTAGACCTTAGAAAGTTTTCAGGTACCAACTTATACTGCTTGCTGGTGTGGAGAGTCGAAAAAAACCACCTTGATAGTAAAGTTTGGCCAGAAAGGTCTGTTTTGGCAAGTTCTTTGTGAATGTTGGGGTGGCAAAAAGTCCACGCCGTTCTTGTAAATTTCCAGACTTTTTGGCATCAATACTTAAGATTCGTAAATTTTGGCTGTCAACTAGTAAATCCGAGCATATATGCTCCTCTTCTCTCACTTGTAGTTCACTCTCCCATTTGTCGTTCTGCCTGTAAACATGGCTCAACTTCACGTAGAATTTCAACAAAGTTGTGAAGAGTGAGCTCTCTTCAGTGATACCTAAGTCACAGCATGTCGTGAGCTACGCTTAACTCGTAACCGAAAATTTGTCAAATCTGAAGAAAAGTCCAAAACAAACACACAATCAAATAAACAGAAGGAAATAGAACGACAGACGGCTTCGCACCGCTACTTAAAGAAAGACCCTGCCTAGAGATTAACAGCGCAATTCGCATGATAGCCCGCGATACAGCTAATAAAAATAAAGCCAGAAAATTTGGTTGGAAAATCAGAAAGAATGCGGAGAAGAGTTTCTAGACCGATGAAGATTTCCTGTATACTAAATTATGGGGAGGAAATACTGATCTTCAAGACAAAATAGCTCTGAAGTTGACGTACTCAAATCGATGAAGTAGCGATATAATCTTTCGTTGTTCTGGTTTCCATACAAATGGTATGGGCAAATTTTAAAATTCATGTAGCACGATATTGAGCTACTTACCTACTGAATCAGTAAATATGTATGACATTGATACATAATTTTTTTCACACGCTTACCAATATTTTAGTGAATTGGGGTAGTCTGATGTTGACAGTCTTTAATACTCAGTGTGAACTGCTCATTTGGGGTAAATATTGACTTCGATGTTTTTGAAGCCATCTACTTAATATTTTGTAGTAATGACATTCAGTATATGAAAAAAGATACACGTGGAAATTCTGCTGACTCAAAAACTATTAGAAAATCTTGAAGGGACACACGCGGATGTATTACACCCGATTTATTGAGCTAGTGTGAACTAAAGTTTTGATAACCTTGGATACCAAAAAGTCTTACCTGAGGAAACTCCTTTATAGTAAACTTTGTGCTCACGGTAGTAGTGCTGCGCCTATTTTGTTTCCTGTATACTAACTCTATGAAACCTGAGGCCGAATAGTGTGTCTTGACATCTCTTTTATACATATGACTCACTATTCATACCAGAGCACTAAAATTTTGTCAAACGAGTTTTTATATATCTTCTAGTGTTCTGCTATCATCCATGTTTTGTACTTTCGTATCTCTAGGCTACCACTTAACTCTATGGATTATGGCTTGGGAAGGAGGAATATTTGTGTAACTCTCTTCAACACACACAGGCTTAAGTTCGTCTTAAAATGAATCTTGGTCTCTGGAATTTATACTTCGTGCATCTAACTGTTGGAGCTCGAGGCAGCTATGGCCAAAGTAGAAACCCTTATATGGGTACCTGATCACAGGAATATCGAAGACAAGTAGAAAGCAGATGAATGTTGCAAGGCAAGGGAACTGCTAGATGCTGCTGAGGCGGTCGAGATTCATATTCCATGACATCATAAAAAGGATCATACAGATCAGATTAAAGAAACGTTAGCAGTCTCCGGCTGGTTTTCACTCGGATACTTGCAGATAACCAAGCAAACCTATATATAAGTAATGTAAGGCGCGATAACCTCCGAAGAGAGATCTAAGGCCGAGCTTCTCTTCCAATTTGCGTCGTGCTCCTCTTGATTTTTCCCTACAAATTGGCCGGACGGCGGACCTACATGTTTTATGCCGACTCCGAACGGCATCTGCAAAGCAGATGAGTTTTCATTCTGAGAGCTTTCATGGCAGAAATACACCCGGAAGTGCACGTGCCAACACTGCCGAGGGGCGACCCCGCTTAGAAAATTTTCTTCTAATTGAAAAATCTTATTTCTAAAATTTTGATGTTGCTTTGCCCGGGAGTTTGAACCCAGGGCATACGGTGTGATAGGCGGAGCACGCTAGCCCATCACACCACGGTGGCCGCCAAGCAAACCGTAGTGCAGTTCGTTGTTACAAAGCAATGAGAACGCAATAATATACTAAGGTGAGGTGCAGGAAGATGAATCTTTGTGATCACTACAATCCAATCACGGACACTGACCGCTTGGCTTGCATGATGAGAGAATGGAGATCCTCTTTAACAGCATTTGAAGAAGCTGCGGCCGAAGAGGGTTATCACAGAAATAGTCGCGCACTACTAGTGGGATACCCAGTTCTAGCTCACACTAGGATTCAAACTATGGGCAGATATATGCAGTCAGAACTCATTTCCACAAAAGTGGCTCAATCGGAGTATGGCTAGTCGATACTACAATAGCAACAATTGGTTTAAGGTGATATGTACATCAAAATGGCGTACCATGCGCTTCTTGGGCACGAATTTGCAATATCCGAGCGGCACAGCATCCAATAAACCATGAACCTTTGCCCATCATTTATGGGCTTTTGTGTTGCAATTTTTACAGAGGTAGTTTTCGTTTTTCGTCTTTCATTTGACAATAATTTAAGATAAAAATCGTATTTGCATTTAGTTATTGCTCAGTTCAAATGATAGAATGATTTTTTCTCTAAACTGTGCATAGCTTTTTTTCAAAGCCGTACTTTATTTACTGTCACTTCACATTGCGACGTTTTTTGACCAGAGAGATTTCATATCACACCTTCGGGAAATTCAACCAAAGCAAAAACGAAAATTTAGAAAAAAGCTTTATCAATTAGAAAAAGTGTTTCTAAGCGGGGTCGCCCCTCGGCAGTGTTTTAGGAAACATGAAAAGCTTCTCAAAGAAAACTCATCTGCCTTGCAGAGGCCGCTCGGAGTCGACATACAACATGTAGGTCCCATTCCGCCAATTTGTAGGAAAAATTAAAAGAAGCAAAATGGTAGAAAAGCTCAGCCTTAATGTCTTCCGAGGTTTTGCACGTTGCATTTATTTATTTTAAGCATTTCTTTGATGTTATCATAAATTTGTCCTTAAGCCAGAAAAAAGCGTAAAATTTTTAGTGCACAATTCTCTTGATAGATGTGGTAAGATCAAGCACAGATGGTTGCGAGTATTTCAAATGCACTGGTAAACCTTAATAATTTTAGCAATATTTTGGCAGTTGTAAGGTCTGTCATATTTGTATATTTCTGCCAATATATGACAAAAAACAGTAAGATAAACTAACGGCGATTCCTTTACCAGTAATCTATAAAGTTTAAACTAAGCATATAACAAAAGACTTAAGCAACGAACTTTTTCTCTAAACATAAAATTTTCAAATAAAGAGGTTGTTCTTTTTAGAATGAATGCCTTGCGCGTCGTTTAATATATTTTATACATACATAAATTAACAATCCGCTCCCCTTAACTAATTCAATAACAATTGAAAACACTTCCGAAAGGTAAGTTCCACGTGCCAATCATCTACCAAAAAAAAACAGAAACAAAACAAGTAAAAGAGCCGACTGCAAACAAATTGTAACTCGAGTACGTGATCTGGTCTATGCGCAAAATTTCTATTAGTTTTATTTTTCAAATAAAAAATTTACTTGGTTCTATTTGCACGAATAAAACCTTTGTTGCTGTCAATAGAAAGCGCTTTATTGCTTTTTGCTGCTTGGCGAAATTTCCATTGATTTAACCAAATCCCTACGTTTTCTTGTGCGCGCGCTGAGTAAAATGTAACAGATTTCACTTTAAATAAAATGGTATCTTTTTACATTTGCTTTTGTTTTTTTCTACAATATATCGCTGTAGGTCATTATTTAGGCATGCTTTTGAAATTAAGCTCGAAACTAGAGCAAATATTTAGTATGGCCAAATGCTTGTAAATTGCAATTATTTTTGCTGCATTGCGGATTTGTAAGAGACACAAAAAAAAACAATTACACAGGATGCAGCAATTGAAGTGAGGGCTCCAATTATCGGACCCAACAGAAAGTGTCTGACTAGGGAAATTGATTGCAAATGTTGGTAATTTAATGGTTAAGCATAGAACAAAAGATTTCAGATATTAGACATTATTACGTGAAGTGGATGACGAATAGGTAATATGAAAGTTTCCATATTTTAACAGCATACTTACTGCTCAGGGACGGATCTAAGGGACATACAAAGGGTCTGGAGCGGGCAACATTTTTGCTCTATTTATTATAACTCTTGTTATTTAAGTTTCAGTATAAATATTTCATTTGTCATTTGGTTCAATTCGCCATTCAGAGAACAAATATTTAATCACTCTACTGATGGAGACATGTTACAATGTATCAACAAAAATAGTTTTCATCCAATGCCAGTGTCTGAAAAAGTGTCACAGTATTAGTTGAATTCCTTCGAAACAGCTCGACCGATCCTCACGAATTTTTTGGGCATATTGAGTAGGTCCAAGAATCGGAATTTCAACCTCAAAGAAGATTAGTAACTGTTAAGGCGCATAAAATTAGACTTCCGACCTATCTATTAGACTTAAACAAGAAATTGTTGGTAACCTGGTCGCTAGAAAGCTGCTATGGAGTGTCGAAAATCCTTAATGTAAGGGTCTTAAAAAATGCTGAATTTCCTTCTAAACTGCCATAATTTAGGACACACGAACTGGCAACTGCATGGTGCAAAAAAGGGAAATCTCCACAAAGACTATGAAGAAATTCAGCATGTTGGGATACAGCCCATGAAGCAGAGGTAACTACTAAGTATTGTGCTTGTACTGAAAATAAGATTTTGGTGACACCCAAGGGTGGTTAGTTTTCTTCTCCGTGTAAGCGGCATTTGGGTCATTTTTGATACGATTTCTATACAGCCTTTTGGTATCATATCCTCTTTCTCTGAAGCGCAGGGATTGTTGCATGCGATTGACTATTGTTTCCTCGTACATCCCTGTGATGCAGATTACCAAGTCATCTGCATACCTTTGTATGTCAAATCCATTTCGACATTGTGGTCGTTTTCATGAAATTTCTTTAGTTTTATCGTAGTTCATTTTTTTGCGTTTAACCCAAGCGTGCCAATTATTGATGGTAGCCGCAACCACATATAAAATTATCATTTCATATAATTTAAGTGTTCATAAACTAGTTCTTATAAAGGCCTTATTCTGAAAATTATGTTGAGTACTTGCATAACTTAGCCAATAAATACAATCTGGTATTTCTTCAAAGAATTCTGCACCTGCTTACGCAAACCACATTTGGTCACAATTCAAGATAATTGCTTTTTATACTCAGTTGAGCAGAGCTCACAGAGAATATTAAGTTTGATTGGATAACGGTTGGTTGTACATATAAAGGAATCGAGATAGATATAGACTTCCATATATCAAAATAATCAGGATCGAAAAAAATTTGATTGAGCCATGTCCGTCCGTCCATCAGTCCGTCCGTCCGTCCGTTAACACGATAACTTGAGTAAATTTTGAGGTATCTTGATGAAATTTGGTATGTAGGTTCCTGAGCACTCATCTCAGATCGCTATTTAAAATGAACGATATCGGACTATAACCACGCCCACTTTTTCGATATCGAAAATTTCGAAAAACGGAAAAAGTGCGATAATTCATTACAAAAGACCGATAAAGCGACGAAACTTGGTAGATGAGTTGAACTTATGACGCAAAATAGAAAATTAGTAAAATTTTGTACAATGGGCGTGGCACCGCCCACTTTTAAAAGAAGGTAATTTAAAATTTTGCAATCTGTAATTTGGCAGTCGTTGAAGATATCATGATGAAATTTGGCAGGAACGTTACTCTTATTACTATATGTACGCTTAATAAAAATTAGCAAAATCGGAGAAGGACCACGCCCACTTTAAAAAAAAATTTTTAAAAGAAAATTTTAACAAAAAATTTAATATCTTTACAGTATATAAGTAAATTATGTCAAGATTCAACTCCAGTAATGATATGGTGCAACAAATACAAAATAAAAGAAAATTTAAAAATGGGCGTGGCCCGCCCTTTTTCATTTAATTTGTCTAGGATACTTTTAACGCCATAAGTCGAACAAAAATTAACCAATCCTTTTGAAATTTGGTAGGGGCATAGATTTTATGGCGTTAACTGTTTTCTGTGAAAATGGGCGAAATCGATTGATGCCACGCCCAGTTTTTATACACAGTCGTCCGTCTGTCCTTCCGCATGGCCGTTAACACGATAACTTGAGCAAAAATCGATATATCTTTACTAAACTCAGTTCACGTACTTATCTGAACTCACTTTATCTTGGTATGAAAAAAGAACGAAATCCGACTATGACCACGCCCACTTTTTCCATATCGAAAATTATGAAAAATAAAAAAAATGCCATAATTCTATACCAAATACGAAAAAAGGGATGAAATATGGTAGGTAATTGGATTGTTTTATTGACGCGAAATATAACTTTAGAAAAAACTTTATAAAATGGTTGTAACACCTACCATATTAAGTAGAAGAAAATGAAAAGGTTCTGCAGGGCGAAATAAAAAACCCTTAAAATCTTGGCAGGTATTACATATATAAATAAATTAGCGGTATCCAGCAGATGATGTTCTGGGTCACCCTGGTCCACATTTTGGTCGATATCTGGAAAACGTCTTCACATATACAACTACCACCACTCCTTTTAAAACTCTCATTAATACCTTCAATTTGATACACATATCGTACAAACTCATTCTAGAATCACCCTGGTCCACCTTTATGGCTATATCCCTAAATGGCGTCCACCTATAGAACTATGGCCCACTCCCTCATAAAATACTCTTTAATGCCTTTCATTTGATACACATGTCATACAAACACATTCCAGGGTTTCCCTCGGTTCATTTTCCTACATGGTTATTTTCCCTTATGTTGTCACCATAGCTCTCAACTGAGTATGTAATGTTCGGTTACACCCGAGCTTAACCTTCCTTACTTGTTCAACTTAATTTATTATGTGAAAACAACAAAACAAAGCAAAATAAATCAGGCTGCGAAAAAAATAAAACTATAACCGTTTTACAAACAATACAAGGTAATATTTCTTGTTTATGAAAACAAATAAAAATTAATTTGTCTTATTTTACACCAAACTCGCAGCAAAGCCGGTTTTTTGTTTAAGACATTTAATGAGGTAACAAAGCCAAGCGCTTAAATGAGTTTCATGCTAACTGGCGTCAGATTGTCTGACTAACTTGTTACGTCCGAACGAACATATGTATGCACAGTTGTAGTTTTATAATAATCAACTAACATACAGTTAAATGTTGATAAAAATGGTTGGTTAAATAAACTAAATTGATACACGTAATTTAAAGTGAACGTAATAATTACCCGATTAAAACTATTAATTTGATTGACATGAAAACAAGTTGTTGGAAATTGTTTTGTGGTTTACTGATATAATTGGGATAATTTGTGAAAACTCTGCATTGATAATAAATTTGGCTAAATATTTATGAATGAAAAGTGGTGTGCAGTGTATATTTTAGTTGTTGTTAGCAGCGATATACAAGTAAGGAAGTCCAAGTTCGGTTGAAACTGAACATTATGCACACATCTGTATGCTCTGAAAGAACTGCTCTCACATATACCGCTGCGGTCAAAACCTTAGTAGTGGACAAAGTAAGTTTAACAAAGTATGATAGACATTTAAATATTATTCTCTTGTAAGGGCTATTATGGTAAACACATTTAAAACAAGTAAGGAAGGCTAAGTTCGGGTGTAACCGAACATTACATACTCAGCTGAGAGCTATGGTGACAACATAAGGGAAAATAACTATGTAGGAAAGTGAACCGAGGGTGACTCTAGAATGTGTTTGTAAGATATGGGTATCAAATTAAGGTATTAATGAGGGTTTGAAAAGGGAGTGGTGGTAGTTCTATAGGTGGTCGCCTTTTCGAGATATCGGTATAAAGGTGGACCAGAGTGACTCTAGAATGCTGTTTGTACATATGGGTATCAAACGAAAGGTGTTAATGAGTATTTTAAAAGGGTGTGGGGCTTAGTTCTATAGGTGGACGCCTTTTCGATATATCGGCATAAAGGTGGACCAGGGGTGACTCTAGAATGTGTTTGTATGATATGGGTATCAAACTAATGTATTAATGAGGGTTTTAAAAGGGAGTGGTGGTAGTTCTATAGGTGGCCGCCTTTTCAAGATATCGGCATAAAGGTGGACCAGGGTGACTCTAGAATGCGTTTGTACAATATGGGTATCAAACGAAAGGTTTTAATAAGTATTTTAAAAGGGAGTGGGCCTTAGTTCTATAGGTGGTCGTCTGTTCGAGATATGGCCATAAAGGTGGACCAGGGGTGACTCTAGAATATGTTTGTGCGATATGGGCATCAAGTGAAAGGTGATAATGAGTATTTTAAAAGGGCGTGGGGCTTAGTTCTATAGCTGGATGCCTTTTCGATATATCGCCATAAAGTTGGACCCGGGGTGACTCTAGAATGTGTTTGTACGATATGGGTATCAAATTAAAGGTGGTAGTTTTGAGTTTTCCAGATATCGACCAAAATGTGGACCAGGGTGACCCAGAACATCATCTGTTGGATACCGCTAATTTATTTATATATATAATACCAATATCAATATTCCTGCCAAGATTTCAAGGGTTTTTTATTCGCCCTTAAGAACTTTTTCATTTCATTCTACTTAATATGGTAGGTGCCACACCTATTTTACAAAGTTTTTTTCTAAAGTTATATTTTGCGTCAATAAACCAATCCAAATACCATGTTTCATGTTTTTCTCGTATTTGGTATAGAATTATGGCATTTTTTCATTTTTGGTAATTTTCGATATCGAAAAAGTGGGTGTGGTCATAGTCGGATTTCGGCCTTTTTTTATCCAAATACAAAGTGAGTTCAGATAAGTACGTGAACTGAGTTTAGTAAAGATATATCGATTTTTGCTCAAGTTATCCTGTTAAAGGCCGAGCGGAAGGACAGGGGGCCGACTGTGTATAAAAACTAGGCGCGGCTTCAACCGATTTCGCCATTTATCACAGAAATAAGTTATAGTCACAGAATCTAAGCCCCTACCAAATTTCACAAGGATTGGTAAACTTTTTTTCGACTTATGGCATTAAAAGTATCCTAGACAAATTAAATGAAAAATGGCGGAGCTACGCCTATTTTGAAATTTTCTTTTATTTTTGTATTTTGTGGCATCATATCATTACTGGAGTTCAATGTTGATATAATTTACTTATATACTGTAAAGATATTAAATTTTTTGTTAAAATTTTACTTTAAAAAAAATTTTTTTTAAAGTGGGCGTGGTCGCTCTCCTATTTTGCTAATTTTATTAAGCATACATATAGTAACAGGAGTAACGTTCCTGCCAAATTTCGTCATGATATCTTCAACGACTGCCAAATTACAGCTTGCCAAATTTTAAATTACCTTCTTTTAAAAGTGGGCGGTGCCACGCCCATTGTCCAAAATTTTACTAATTTTCTATGCTGCGTTATAAGTTAAACTCACCTGCAAAGTTGTATCGCTTTATCCGTCTTTGGTAATGAATTATCGCACTTTTTCCGTTTTTCGAAATTTGCGATATCGAAAAAGTGGGCGTGGTTATATTCCGATATTGTTCATTTTAAATAGCGATCTGAGATGAGTACTCAGAATCCTACGTACCAAATTTCATAAATACACCTCAAAATTTACTCAAGTTATCGTGTTAACGGGCAGACGGACGGACATGGCTCAATCAAATTTTTTTCGATCCTGATGATTTTGATATATGGAAGTCTATATCTATCTCGATTCCTTTATACCTGTACAACCAACCGTTATCCAATCAAAGTTAGTATACTCTGTGAGCTCTGCTCAACCGAGTATAAAAAAGAATTAACCCCTTGTCGTGTGGTGTAGCGGATTATGTATGCGGGTTGCGGTGTACAGCTTATATTGATGATACGCTTGTTCCAATAAATTGAAATAAATAACCGAACAATATTCATATTATTCACTTAACTTTATTTTTTACAATTTAGAGCGGTAAAAATAATTCATCTTGTTCGCGGTATAGTGGACTGTATGCATGCGAATGACAAAGCGGAATGTATGGTAATAATAAAATGTCAAATACCAATTATACCAATTTATAGCGTTCATTAGAGCTGGATTTTGATTTGATTATTAATCGCTTTAATCGATCTTTTTTTTGGAAATGTAGAATCGATTTTTTTTAAATCACTCGATTATATAGGCATCGAAGTTTTCATCACTATCTGCTTTACGGACGCTTGAGAAAATACAATCACATTCTATAATTTTTACTTTTATAAATTTAGATTTTGGTGGCTTCTAGAGAAAGATGAAGAAATTTCTGCGCACTTCTGGTAAGAAGTATCTTGAAACTGTGCTTTTTTATTTTGTGGTATGATCATATATGTAATACTCCTAGATATATCGCTAATATAGGCGGGGTATACTTACAAACATCAGAGTGCCCATATATTGCTGTTTAAATGTTTTGTTTTTGTAATCAAGTATGGAATGTACACAAATTTAAATTTTTTCTTCTCTCACTTATGCACAAAAATTTCGTAAGCTGTCTTTTTTTGATTTCGAATTCAAAACCATTGCGAGCATATATTACTAGGAATATAGGAGATATGTAAAATGTATATGGGTATGATACTGTGTTCAGTACGAAATTAAAACTAATTAATTAAACATTTTAGATTCTAGTAAGCCAATAGAGCTTGAAAGTGACTCTTAAGGGGAATTCAATCTTATAAGTAATCAAAATACTCCCAGATCTATTGCCTGGAAGTACTTTAGTCACATGCAAGGCAATTCGCGAAATGCAAATCGTGCGGAAAAAATACAAAACAGGTGGAAATACAACCAATTCGTTAAATCACTTGAAGCCGTCATATCCAACGTTGATGGAAATGCCTTCATCAACAGCTCCGATAGAATCCTTTCTTGAACCTAATAACACCAACATAAGGAAGTCTCAGGCTGTAGATGAGCGAAAAAAAACAACTGGATAATGTTTGATTAGAATGATTTCCACAGATATGCAACCGTTTAGGATTGTCGAAGGTTCAGATCATTACGCTCATACGATGCTTGGATCCACGGTACGTTTTGCCTTCACGAGTAACATTAAGAAACACACTTTTAACAAATATGTACTCAAGTATGAATATAAAACTACGAAGCATACTTAATAGCATCAAATACTGTGCACTAACAACGGACGGTTGGACGTCACGCTCAAATGAGTTCTAGTTGACTGTAACATGCCATTTATTACCAGCGAGTTTTAGTTAAAATCAGTAGTTTTGTCCACTGACAAATTGTTGAGCGAAACAGACCACACGAGTCAAAATATCGAGAAATCGCTACGGGTAGTGCTCACTAGTTGGAACATTTTGGACAAGGTCACGTCAGTTATTACGGACGATGCAGCATCCATGATAAAAGCTTGTGAGTTGCCACAAAAACGACACTTGCCGTGTTTCGCTCACACACTAAACCTGATCATACGAGATACTTTAAAACTTGATTATGTAAGCACGGTCATAACAAAGTGCAAGCGAATATTATCGTTTTTTAAATTAGCCCAATTGCGTATTCCAAATTAAAAAATGCACAAGGAACTGAATTTCCATACAGTCTAATTCAGGAGACACCAACGCGTTGGAACAGCTCCTAGAAAATGATAAAACGGATACTTCCGCGTTATCAAGTCCATGCAGACAGTCTCGAATCAATACAAAAACAATTTTTACTATTTGCCTTAAGAAATTTCCAATGGGACTCTTTAACTAATCTTCCACCTTATACTAATCGATTAAAGCTTATCAATCTTCCAACTCTTGCTAGTCGAAGGGAAATGCTTGGTGTAATATTTATGACAAAACTTTTAAATGGATCAATTTCGAGCCCATTCCTTCTGAATGAAGTGAACTTTTGCGTTCCCTCTCGGACATCGAGACACTTCAAACCTCTTCTGCTGAAACAATGTAGAACGAATTTCGAACAAAATGAACCTTTTCGGCGTTTACGCCAAGATTATAACTCTCACTCAAACACATTTGATAGCTCGGACTCCCTTTTTTCTATAAAAAAGATTGTTCTCACCTCTCTAAATTAATGTATAATACGTTTGCTTCTGTTCTCTTTAAGTATTACGCTTGGCTGATGAAATTTCTTCTGTAGCTGAGCAGTCTCAGATCGTGACGCTTGACAAACCGCTGCCCATCAAAGACTCGGCAAAATAAAAGTTATTATATATATATATAAATCGATCGCGTGAACAGGATTAGCCTGGTTTCATTGGGCCACTTGAGGGCAGCGCGCTGCCACAACGTCCATTAAAAGTATACAGTTTCACAAGTGCTACTTGACACTGTAAAAGATCCACCTCCCCTTACAGCAGAGCAGCAATCTATTTTAACTGATATTTTAGTTTTTTTTGAGCCATTCGATAGTGCGACCACTAATGTATCTTCAAGCAATCAAGTAACATATCCTCATTATTCATTATGTGGATCTGTCATCGTTTAAATGACATCCAGGGCAAAATCCGTACTGTGGAAGGTTTGGATGCCTCCAAATATCTTATACAACAAATTAATACTCGGCTATCGACATATGAGACTCGAGCAGCTACACAAATATCAACTTTAGTTGACCCAAGATTCAAAAGAGAGGCCTTTAGGAGTAAAAATAATGCAGATGTTGCTGTCAGTGCATTGGAAAATGAAAGTTGCTACAACTGTGAAGTTTCAGAAAATTGTTCCTTCTTGAAAGAGCCAACAGCATAGAAAGAAGACTTCCAGCATCTGCATTTTCACTATTTGCAGAAAAGTATTAAACAAAAAACCAAATCTCCCCAAGTGGACGCGATTGTATACGTGAAACAGTATTTTCAAAACTCACATGCTTCACAAAATTGCTGTCCCTTGGAATATTGGAAGGTAAGGTAACAGTTTAGCATGGTGAAAATAATGTGTTGATTTTTCCAGATGCACGGACATGATATGGAAAATATGGCGTCCACTGCACTTCGATATCTATGTATTCCAGCTTGTTCACCAGAATCAGAGCGAATGTTTAGTAAGGCTAGATACATCACTCGTCAGACGAGCATCTTAAATTTAAAACGTAGATATGTTGGTTTTTACAAACAAAAACCATTGACTATGCGAAGAATAGAAATGACGATCCCAAATATTGTTCCTTATAATAAGTATGTCAACGATAGGATCTCAATATAAGAAAAACTTCTTTTACTTTTTTTGTCGTTTAATGTACATGTATGATTATATCCGTACTCAGCGAATGTCTTTCGTCGGTGAAGTGCGAGTTGAATACGACCAATCATATTATTTTCGTTGAACATGAATTTGCAAAAACCGGTTTAAATATAATTTTTTTTTGTTTAAACTCAATACTTTATTTGAGATATTATTTCATGACATAGACAGCAGTAAACACGAAAACACAAATGGCAGTTTTTTGTCTATTAAATTCCTATTCCTTTTTATTTTCAATAAGTTAAGAAAATACTTTTTAACTGAAACTACGCAAACCATCACACAAATTGCTACTCATATTTTTTGTCCGTTGCCGTATGTTGTCAATTGACAGTTCTGTATACCTCATTGATTAAAAAGCTGCAAAAAGGTATACTGAAAACATGTATATGTAAAACCTGTATGTAATAAATACTTACTTTTTATATCACGCTGAATATATGTCGTTTCTAATTCCACAAACGAAGCGAGAACATTATATTGTAGTAGTAAATATTAAGGAAGAAAATATATTGGTTAATGTTCCCACGGTTGGTTTCCCTACATTTTGAAATTAAAGATTCAAAAAAGCGCAAAAAGTATGACCTTTCGGTATATACTATATTTGGGGTATTCCATGCCATTTCGACCAATTTTGAACTCGACTCCTTTAGAATTGGGTGAAAGTTTTTTCTTTCTTTTCTAGCTTACGAAAGACGTTTTTCAGAATTTTATCAAATTTTTTCATCCAACTCAAAAAAAGTTATGAATTTTTAAAAAAACACCGTTTTTGTTTTCAAAATGCTATAACTTTTTCAAAAATGGACCGTTTCGGATCTTTTTTTTAAATTAAATTAATTAAATAATTAAATGTACTTTTCGGAAAAATAAAAAAAATGTTTAAATTTTTTTTTAATTTTTCAGTTTTTCGAGATTTTTCGAATTTCGCCATTTTTTTTCTCATAAAAAACTTCAATCAATTCTGCAATCATCCCCACTAATTCCGGAGTGGGCCGATTTTTTTAATATTTTTTTTATTTAATTGAAAAAAAATTTTCAAAATAAAAATTTTTTTTATCAATTTTATTTATATAACAAAAAAATGTAAGAAAATGATTTTTAAGTATTCTTTTCTTTATATATTATGGTAATGTACTGTAATTTACTGTGCCAGTCATTAATCCTGGTTATTTTAATCGTAGATTAACATAATATATAAAGAAAAGAAAAAAAATGGCGAAATTCGAAAAATCTAGAAAAACTGAAAAATTACTTTAAAAATTTTTTGTATTTTTTCCGAAAAGTACATTTAAAAAAAAATTAAAAAAAAAGATCCCAAACGGTCAATTTTTGAAAAAGTTATAGCATTTTGTAAACAAAAACGGTAAAATTCATAACTTTTTTTGAGTTGGATGAAAAAATTTGAAAAAATTCTGAAAAACGTCTTTCGTAAGCTAGAAAAAGAAGGAAAACTTTCAGCCAATTCTAAAGGGGTCGGGTTCAGAATTGGTCGAAATGGGATGGAATACCCTATATATACTATACTAATTATCTCACTCCCATGAAAGGATCTGGTGAAGACCCATGTGGCATTCCTTGATGCCTCCAATTTTGTCGGCAATCAACGAAACGAGAGAGAAACTGTCCTGCTTTATTTGTGGAGAAAAATCGAGTAAATGGTTAAGCACGTATGTAAGTACATTGTTACAAAGAAAAAGCCAAATTTAAGTAAATTTTGTTCGTTTCGATTTAATCGATTAAATCTATTTTTTTCTAGAATCGAATCGAAAAAATCGATTCTTAAAAAAATCGAATCGAAATCAGCTATAGCGTTCATATATAAATACTAAATATGAAATATATAATTTGAATTATGGAATTAGAAATGAAATATATATGCAAATGCAGATTAGGCGTGACCATCGTGAATGTAGGATTTTATAACTTTTGTTTTTAAAGCCGCTGTACTTGTACACAGAGTATATTACCTTTAATTGGATAACGGTTGGTTGTATAGGTATAAAGGAATCGAGATAGATATAGACTTCCATATACCAAAATCATCAGCATAGAAAAAAAATTGTTTGAGTCGTGCCCGTCCGCCCGTCCGTCCGTCTGCCCGATAAACCGATAACTTGAATAAATATTGAGATATCTTCACTAAATTTGGTACACGAGCTTACCCGGACCCAGAATAGATTGGTATTGAAAATGAGCAAAATCGGATAATAAACACGCTCACTTTTATATATATAATATTTTGAAAAACACAAAAACCCTGATTTTTAGTAAATAATACTCCTAGAATATTGAAATTTGACACGGAGACTGATATTGACACTCTTGATAAAAATCTGAAAACATTTTGTAAAATGGGAGCGGCACCGCCCATTTGTAATAAAATCAATATTGCAAATATTACACTGTGCTATACTGATTTTGCACTTTAATAGCGAGCTAGTGTCCGTTGTAGGTCTTGATGAGTAGAGCAAGATGCTGTGTTTCAAAATTTTCTAACACCCCGAAATTTTCAAGTTATTGCTAAAAAAACTGTTTTTCTTGTACCCGTCGCACATTCAAAAATTCGTTACTCCGTCATTTTCCCATAAATTGTTTGATTGCTTAACAGTTTTGAAAAGCTGAGAGATAGGGCTTCAAAAATATATGTATATGTCTACACTTTTTATAGCAAATTTTTAAGATTTTTTAGGAGTTATCTAAGATTTTCTCGTTTTTTTTTAATTTTCAAAGTTTGACGGCTTTTAATGTATCATTTCTTTAACGAAACATTTTTTCTTAAAGAGATTGAGAGAATATTCTATCTCGAGTAAAAAAAGTGCTGGCTGATCAAATTCGGTTGAGAATTGTTTAAATAACAAGACTTTTTGCGAACAAGAAAATTCTGCTCTTATTGTGCAACCGATATCGCGTCGGGTCAGGATAAATTGTATGATTTCGGTATATTGCTGCCATCGTAATTCCAAATATTGACTTTAATTATTTAAAAAATTTCGATATTTTTATTTATCTATATCATCTCTCGAGTAATTTTATTTATATATTTACATAAAATTTTGTTTTATTTTATGTACTTAATACAAAAAAACTTCGAATTTCGATAGCTGTTAAAAATGTTTGCTAGATCTTCTACGTTTTATAAGCCACATCGTCAGTATCGCGTTTTAGAGATCTTACTTTTCCGACAAAGCGTTTTTCGATCTCTAATAGTTCCTGATGGAAACCGTTCTCCCTGTTCGTCACTGAATTGTCCAAGATTTTCAGGGAAGAAATCCAAATGTGTATGCAGAAAACGGACTTTGTGTCGTTGATTTATAGGCCGTCAGAATTTTCTTCATCATCAGCTTCTAATGAATTTTGCGGTTCGGAAATTGCATCACGATAGCGATATTTATCCCTTGATTGGATGAGATACAGTTAACACATTAGCATATTGTATACGGTCATGGGTTTTGTAGTGATGACCAACAGTATTTGTTTTGCAGAAGTAGCAATCTTCTGGCTTATGGAAAAGTTGACGATGCCATATCATTGGGGTTGAGAATGGTAAATATTGTTTGTTGCATTTCCCAGTTTTCCATATTTTTAGTGCACTGGAGCACTCCACGCAAGCATACTCTGGTTCATTCCAAACATTTTCACTATACACGTGATAAAAGAAAGATGTGAAAGCTTCTGTGAGAGATGCATTGGTTTTTAATTGTGCACGATGTTGTGCATCAACGAATAAGCCGCAGACGTAACAAAACTTATTACGCTTATCACACATTGTTAAAAAAGTACCTTGTAGCAACACGTACACTGACTGATTTGATTCTACCAAAATGACAGTATCCTAAGTTTCGTCTTGTCATTTATCTTACAGAGGCAAAGAGGCAAATGTCTCGGGGAGCAATTAAAGCACTGTATATCTCATTTCCACAAACAAGAAAAAACCGTTGTCGAAATCGTGTTCATATAAATTTTTCCTAACACATGATTTGATGATAAAAGTAAATAATTTTGTTTATCTTTGTTTCATAATTAAATCATAAAAAAAAGGTTAAACGAAGCATAGAGAATGCTCAAAAGAACGGCGACGATATACTGAAATCATACATTCAATCCTAACATGGCGCGATATCAATTCTACAATGAGAGCAGAATTTTCTTGTTCACAAAAAGTGTTGTCATTTCAACAATTCTCAACCGAATTTGATCAGCCAGCACCCTTTTTACTCGAGATAGAATATTCTCTCAATCACTTTAAGAAAAATTATTATCATTATTATTATTATCATTATAGAAATGATACATAAAAAAGCCGTCAAACTTTGAAAAAGTAAAAAAAGAGAAAATTTTAGATAACTTTTAAAAAATCTCAAAAATTTGCTATAAAAAGTGTAGACATATATATACACTTTTAAAGCCCCCTCCTTCAGCTTCCCAAAACTAGTAAGTAATTAAAAATTGATGGAAAAATGATGGAGTAACGAATTTTTTAATGCGCGAGGTACAAGAAAAACAGTTTTTCAACAATTGAAAATTTCGGGGTGTTAGAAAATTTTGAAGCACGATATCTTGATCTACTCATCTAGACCTACGACGAACACTCGGTCGGTTCAAAAGTGTTGAGATATGTAGCACTGTGTTATTAATCATAAATCAAAAATCGTTAAACCTATCGTAACAAAATTCGGCAGAGATTTTGCCTTTACTATAAGGACTACTTTGAAGAAAAATTAACGAAATCAGTTAAGCACCACGCCCCACTTTTATATTAAAGATTTTCAAAAGGGGCGTGGACGAATAAAATAAGTTATAACTTTGCAAAAAAGAACTTTATATCAATGGTATTTCATTTCCTAAGTGGATTTATAACAATAAATAGCAAAAAATTTCAAATTTAAAAAATGGGCGTGGCACCACCCCTTTATAACTAAGCAATTTTCTATGTTTTGGGAGCCATAACTCGTAGAAAAATTAATGGTTCGTAATAAAATTGGGTGCACAAATTGTCCCTAAAGCAGGATATATTTCTAGAAAAAATGGACGAGGTCGGCTATAGACCACGCCCACTTTTATATAAAAGATTTTTAAAATGGTCGTAGACGATAATAGTAAGCTATATCTTAGCGAAAATGAGCTTTGTAGCAATAGAGTTTTACTTTCTAAATTGCATTATAACATTAAATTGGAAAACCTTAAAATTTTTTATAATCGGTGTGGCACCGCCCCTTTTTTGGCTAAGCAAATTTCAATGTTTCGGGAGCTATAACTCGAAGAAAATTCACATATCGTAACAAAATTGAGTACACATATTTTCCTTATAGCATATAGGATAAGATTAAGATTAGGTAAGATTAAGATAAGATTGGTTAAGGACCACGCCCACTTTTATAATAATGACTTTAAAAAGGGTCGTAGGCAAAAATAATAAGTTAAATCTTAGCGAAAAATAGTTTCGTGCCAGTCCTATTTTTATTGTTCTATTATATCTTTATATTAAAATAAAAAGTAGGGAAATCCCCATATCTGAAGGAAAACTGCATTATTACCAGCTCAAGGTCATTTGTGTTAGCCTCTGTATCCTTTTTGCTTCTTTAAACGAAAACTAGTTAAGAATAGATAATAATTGCGCCAGACATATTTTTCCTAAAAGGAAATACGTTCATATTTCCAGCTTCTCAAGAACGATTCTTGAATATAGTTTATCTTCGTTCTTTTATCGCCGTCTACTATTTTTTATACATAGAATTATTTACTCGCGTTCCCCAGAATGTCTGTTTTCGAATCTTCCGTTTGCGTGGTCAACTCGTACTTGCAATCTTATTATACCGCACTTTAAGTACTCGGTGACATCCAGAATGTTTTTCGTTAGAGCTGTGCAATTGTGGAATGCGTTGCCTAATAAAGTAAAGTCAGAATTAAATCCTAAGCGCTTCAAGTTAGCTGTACACCAGATCCTTTGTTAATGAACTTATGAAAAATATCTATGCTTTTGTCTTACTTCATCTCACTTTTTGAATCTCGCTCTGTCAGTAACTAATATTAAATATATAAATAAATAATAAATTTGTACCAGTATTAAGCAAACATTTCAAATATGACACTACAAAAGACCATGTCTTATATGTGCATTAAATAAATAAATGAAAAATGAATTGAATTGAAATATACATATATATATGTATTATTGCGCAGCCTTGTAAAAATTAAGCACACAAAACAAACAACAACAGCATTTCAAGTGTACAGCGGGGTATGTAATGTTCGGTTTCACCCAAACCTAGACTTCCTTACTTGTTTGTTTTTGCATTTTACCTCTGTGTGACAATGTTATTTATGACTACAAAGAAAAGAATATGAGAACTTAAAAAGCTCGACCCTGCTTATTTCAGTGAAATCAAACGCACAAGCTAGATATGAATATTTGTGATTATATTAAAAGTGATTTTAGCTGAAAATAAATCTTATGTATCTGTTTTCAAACCATATAAACCATTCTTTTGTATTGAATTGCCCAAGATTTATGCTTTTTATACTCAGCTGAACAGAGCTCACAGAGTATATTAACTGTGTTCGCATAACGGCAATCCGTAACGGCATAAACAAATCGAGATAGATATAGACATCTATATATCAAAATGATCTGGGCGAAAAAAGAAATTTATTTAGCCATGTCCGTCCGTCCGTCCATCCGTAACACGATAACTTGAGTAAATTTTTAGGTATATTTATGAAATATGGTATGTAGGTTCCCAGGCACTATTCTCAGCTCGCTATTTAAAATGAATGAAATCGGACTATAACCACGCCCACTGTTTCGATATCGAAAATTTCTAAAAATTGAAAAAGTGCGATAATTCATTACGAAAGACGGATAAAGCTATGAAGTAGAATAAAAAATTAGTAAAGTTTTGGACAATGGGCGGACACCGCCCATTTTTGAAAGAAGGTAATTTGACAGTTTTGCAAGCCGTAACTTGACAGTCGTTGAAGATAACATGATGAAATTTGGCAGGAACGTTACTACTATTACTATATATGTGCTAAATAAAAATTAGTAAATCGGAATGAAGAACACGCCCACTTTTAAAAAAAAATTTTTAAGTCAAATTTTAACAAAAAATTTATTAATTTTACAGTATATAAGTAAATTATGTCAACATTCAACTCCAGTATTTATATGGTGCAACAAAATACAAAAAAAAGAAAATTTCACAATGGGCGTGGCTCTACCCTTTTTCATTTAATTTGTCTAGAACACGCTTAATGCCATAAGTCGAACAAAAATTAACCAATCCTTGTGAAATATGGCGGGAGCATAGACTCTATGACGATAATTGTTTCCAGTGAAAATGGGCCAAATCGGCTAAAGCTACGCACAGTCGAGCGTCTGTCCTTCGGCTCGTCCCTTAACACGATAACTTGATCAAAAATCGATGTATCTTTTCTAAACTTAGTTCACGTACTTATCTGAACTCACTTAATATTGGCACAAAAAATGGCTGAAATCCCACTGTGACCACGCCCACTTTTGTGATATCGAAAATTACAAAAAATTAAAAAAATTCCATAATTTCTATGCCAAATATAAAAACAGGGATGAAACATTGTAATTCGATTGGTTTATTGACGAAAAATATAACTTTAGAAAAAACTTTGCAAAATGGGTGTGACACCTCTCATATTAAGTAGAACAAAATGAAAAAGTTCTGAAGGGCGAAATCAAAAGCCCTTGGAGTCTTGGCAGGAATACTGTTCGTGGTATTACATATATAAATAAATTAGCGGTACCCGACAGATGATGTTCTGGGTCAGCCTGGTCCACATTTTGGTCGATATCGCGAAAACGCCTACACAAATAAAACTAAGGATCACTCCCTTTTAAAACGCTCATTAATACCTTTAATTTGATACCCATATCGTGTAAGCACGTTCTAGAGTCACCCCTGTTCCAACTTTATGGGGATATCCCGAAATGGCGTCCACATATAGGACTATGGTCCACTCCCTTTTAAAATACTCATTAACACCTTTCTTTTGATACCAATGTCATACGAATACATTCCAGGGTTATCACAGCTTCATTTTCCTACATGATGATTTTCCCTTATTTTGTCTCCAAAGCCCTCAGCTGAGTATGTAATGTTCGGTTATACTCAAACTTAGCCTTTCTTACTTGTTCGCATTAATTATATGTAACGAATTTACTGCAATTCCCCTTATTTGCAATCTTCTGCTAACGTTCGAATCACTAAACTGTTGAATAAATAACTCCACTATTCAATAATGCAAAATGACCTTTATTATAGTACTTTCAAAATAACAGAAATATTGCTCGCCAGATAACGTCTTAAATCAAACTGATTGTCGTGACTCTACTGTTGCTGCCTTTTATAATCTGTGGTTTCTCGTTCGCATCTTCTAGGCGCTTCCATTTCTAGAATTTACTAGTTGGTTATCAGCTATAAAATTACTACGTTTATAGCTTCTATTATGTAAGCACAATTATAATTGCATACTTTAGGAGCATCTCAGATAAGATATCTGCATGTGTTTGTGCGTCTCTTCCCCGCTGCGTGTACGTACATATGTGGAGAAATAATGATTGATTTAATGATAAGCATACAATTCACTGCTTAGGATCGTTTTAAAGATGATAGTATCCTTTAGTGTTGCTAATATTCGTGACACTGCCCTCCACCTAAGTCTGATCGTCCCGATCAGACAAATTTCCTGATCTAAACGCGGCTAGCATCTCCAAATGTACCACTCTTCTACTTCGTGGTTTCCCAATGGTTCGTATGCGGTAGATGACATCACTGATCCTCTTCGCAACTCTGTACGGGCCTTCCCAACTGCACCAAAATTTGGATGGAACACCTTTCCGCCGGTGAGGGTTGTATAGCAGTATCAAATCTCCCTCCCGGAAACCTTCCGAATTATTTTTCTTGTCGTACCTGTGTTTTATCTTATTTCTCATTACCCTGGGCCGTTCTCTCACACTCTGTTGTTTGGGCCAACGAACTACTTCATAGAGCTTGCGCTTGACGGATTGGATTCTCATAATCAGTATTGTTCTCAGGTTTCACAACTATAGTGCGCCCCGGCTTGAAACTACCCTGGCATTCTTTCTGAGAAATTCGTCCTTCGTTTTTGTGCGGCCATTTGGTTTATCAATGCCAGTGTTTCTCTCGCAGGTACTTTTGGTACGATCTTTTAGAGCATCTATCTCGGCCTCCATTTTATCTTGTTGACAACTGAACCCTTCCTGAAACTGCGTTAGTTTCTCTTCCATACGCGCTGCCAGTTGTGCAGAGATCTGCTTTGTTATACGCGCCTCTTGCGCTTCGAGTTTTACTGTTATGCGTGCCTCTCGTTCTTTCAGCTGTGTTTCCGTCTTTGATGTTATGCGTGTCTCTTGAGATTCCAGTTGGGATGCCATATTTGTGGATATTTGTGATGACATTTCCGTTATGCATGTTTCCAGGGTTTCCACTTTTGCCGATATCTGTGATAACAAAGCCAATATCGCATTATTCTCGCCGCTTGTGACTAGACTCGGACTTCCTTTCTTCTCTTCAATTTTTGTTGTTGTCTAGTTCACATCAAAATGAAATACATCATCGTCCACATTAATTGCTTCCGACTCCATAGCGTCTCATAGCCGTGCTTAAATTTCGATCTTATTGCCGGTTGTATTCAATTCACGGGCTGCCAACTCGTTCTTAAGTTGCTGTATCCTTAATTCACTTAACTTTGCCATGTCCAAGTTGTATTCGAAGTCTTCGAAATTTATTCAACAATTCCTCTTCTAACACCAATTGTAACGAATCTACTGTAATTCCCCTCATCTGCAATCTTCTGCTAACGTTCAAATCACTTAACTGTTGAATAAATAACTCCACTATTCAATAATGCAAAATGGCCTTCATTAAAGTACTTTCAAAATAACAATACTCTTGCTCGCCAGATAGCGTCTTAAATTAAACTGATTGTGGGCCTCTACTGTTGCTGCCTTTTATGCTCTGTGATTTCTCGTTCGCATCTTCTAGGTGTTTCAATTTCTAGAATTTACTAGTTGGTTATCAGCTATAAAATTACTACGTTGATAGCTTCTCATATACGCGTGTATATGTGAGCACAATTATAATTACATACTTTTGGGACCATCTCAGATAAGATATCTGCATGTGTTTGTGTGTCCCTTCCCCGCTGCGTGTACGTACATTTGTGAAGACATAATGATTGATTTAATGATGTGCATACAAGACACTGCTTAGCATTGTCTTAGAGATGATAGTATCCCTTAGTGTTGCTTATATTCGTGACATATATTTCCACTTCCAGAACTACTTTTCTTTGGGATTTTTTAGTTTATACACCGAAACTCCTTGCGCCTTACTTCCATGCTTCATATCTTCTCATTTCGAAAACTTATTTCGAAAGGGCTTTCTGGTTGCGTTTCCACATCGGACTGTGCTCAAACTTAAAGGACTCGATTCAATTGGCACGGAGCTGCTCCTCTATGCAACCGTACCACTGTTGTGAGCAACCAACGATATTTTACACTTTCACGCAATCAGTTTTTTCTTAACCTCACCATTCCTTTTAAATTTTCCTCAAAGATAGTCGCGATAATATTAAATTTTTATGCACCTTTTCAAGCACGACGTTTTTGTATGCGTGAAAGGAAGCTTCCGAAGAAAGGTTGCCCACGTCCCATTATTGTTGTTGCAGTTGATGGAAGATGAAAAAACTGCACTTGAACCCGAAGCGTGATCGCCAAATACAATTTCTTACAAACGATCAGACCTGGTCCACTTTCCGAAAAGAAAGAAAGTACTTCCATATCAAATTTCAAGCAAATCGCAACATATAATATTTTATTTAAAATTGGTCGGTCCCTGGTGCACTTCCCAGAATGAAAAGTTTCTCAAATATTACCTTTGTCAAAGAGGTACCCCTGTACTGAATATTAAGCGAATGGCGCCAGAATAATATATAAAGCATCCTCAAACCCCTTTGAATACACACAGTATTTTATCAAAACTGGCACAGCCGCTTAGCCGCTACTGAACTAGCAAACACACACATAGAAAAAGTATATCTATATATATAAAAGAAAGTGGTGTTAGTTACACTATTTATAACTCAAGAACAGATGAACCGATTTGGCTGAAAATTGGTGGAGGGATAGCTTGGAGCCAGGAGACGGACATAGGATACCTTTCGTCCCGTTCTTGCTAGGGTCTTGAGATCAAAACGTGGACCAGGGTAATCCTGTCATGTGTTTGAACAATATGAGTATCAAATGGAAACTGTTTACGATTACTTTGATACGGGGTATTTTGTGTATCCCTGGGTGATTTAGGTCTCGATATATAGGCCAAAACGTGGGCCCGGGTACCCCTAGACATTGTTTATACAATATGGATATCAAATGAAAGCTGTTGGTGAGTGCTTTAGTACTGGGTAATTTTCATACCTATTTGTGACAAGGGTCTAGAGATATAGGCCAAAACATGGATTAGGGTAACACTAGGATGTGTTTTTACATTATGGATATCATATTGAAACTGTTGGTGAGTGCTTTAGTACAGGGTAGTTTTTATACCGCTGGGCGACTAGGGTCTCGAGATATAGACCAAAACCCGGATACCCCTAGAATGTGTGTATAATATGGATATCAAATGAAAGCTGTTGCTGAGAGCTTTGAAGCAATTTTCATTGTGATATTCGATTTAGTCGCATCAACCTGGCAAATCTGACAAATATGCATGCGAAACCGAAATAAAGACATGAATTAATAATACCCACATACCTATCTACATACGTCCTATTCGATTTGCCTGAAATTTGGTATATAAATTGGCCTATATTAGTATTTACGATCCTTTTTTCTGGGAAGTAGACCAGAGAAGGACTGGAACTGGGATTAAGGCTAGGGCTGGGACTGAGACTCGGAGTGGGACTGGGACTAGGGATGGGACTGGAACAAAATACGTACCACCCTCTGGGACTGGCAATGAGGGATGAAGAAGAATGAGAAGAATTTGAGAGAAGAGAAAAGAGGGAAGGAAAAGGGGAGATGAAGAGAAAAAGACGGAGGGAGGAGTGAATAAAAGGATTAAGATAAAGTGAAGAGGGGGAAGGCAGAGGTAGATGGAAAAAGCTTATTAAAATGTAGCAGATAGACAAATTTAGGGCAGATCCGGGTCCGCCAGGTCTGCTAGTATATAATATAGATAAAATCTCTTAGTGCACAAGCATTAGTATACCTATAAGTATGTACATACATATCAACAAACGAAACAATTTTTCGAATATATACATACATACATCCCACTCAAAGCAAGTTTGCTCGTACAATTAACAGCGAGCATACACACGATTTGCATTTAAAGCCTGTGACCTTTGTATTACATTTTTTTTTAATTTCATTCTCACCAATTTTCCATAACGCGGTTTAAGAAATATAACTTCAAAACTGAGTTTACTATTAATAGTCTCTTCGAGGAATTGAAATATAATAAACTAGTTTTCTCCTTCCTTCTCTCCACCCTCTTCTATTGTCCAACTCCCTTTCAAAACATCTCTTGGTTTAAATTTTAAGATTTTCATAAACATTTTAAAAATTTGTTAGACGCTACTGTGAAATTTTTGCAGAAACATAGTGCATTTGGAGAACAGATGCAAAATGCAAATTTTACTTTAAAATAGTACGTACATCCAGCATGACTTGCCGTGGAATTTCTTCTCCTCTCCTAATAGTTGCTTCCTCTACCTTCAACTTAAAATCTCACTCGTATAACTCGCCAGACGGCTTATTGTTACCTGTCGTTGGCGCAATGAATTACAGGGCTTTATTTATTATATGAACTGCCGGCCAGATGATATGTACTTTATGTAATGCATTAATCTTTATGACAACAACAATTTCCTTTGCATAATAAATGTACGACTCAATAGAAGTCTGCAGAAGTGCAAAATAACAACGCAATGTCGATTTAACTTTCTTTGAAATGTAATTTTAGCGGCAGCCACAAATACTTTTGATATTTCTTTTTTGTAAGCCACATAGCTTTGTATGAGTTTGATATATAATGTTCTGATGATTTATGCCTAAAGTGGGTATGTATATGTATGTATGTATGTACTATGTACATACGCGTACCTTTATAAATTTATACTACTGACTGTGAGTGCTATATTCCAAAGGAATCTGACTTCTAAGGCAATCAGTTGCGGTGGATTGTAGTCAAATTGACTCTGAGTTGAATGTCTCGCTTTTCTTTGAGATCGTTTGCTTTTGACTTGTGGTGCCTTAACATAGCAGTAGGTTTGCGTTGACCTTGTCTAAAGTTCAAGTTGAGTTTGCTTTGGGGCAGAACTTGACATAGGCGCGATGTGCTTATTACAGGTGGTGCTCGTTATGTGGTTAACATTGTTGTTAGAATTGTTTTACTTTTATTTTTCAAACTTTTTTTATTTATTCCTTTACGTGCTTGTACTTGGCTTTTATATTATTTGGCGGCCAGAAATTCCATCAATCATTAAAATAGCACATACAGGCTATTCAACACAAACAGACGTATTTTTGTTTTTTAAGGGGTGTGAAATGTCTTTTCGGTGGCTTTTGAATATTTTATTATAGCGCAGAGGTTTTCTGTTTCTATGGGATTTGTAATGTTGTTTATATACTTATGTACTTATGTGGATGATCAAGGTTCGTTTGGTAGTACACTTTCTTGCATAATGTACCAAAGATCCCATATGGGGGCGTGAGGGAGACTGCAAATGCTAGCGAAGAAAAAGAAAATGACGAGGCAGTGGGCAAGAGAAACAACAAAAGGAAGAGAAAGTTCGAGTGTAAGAGAAAGATATGTATAGAACACGAACGGAAGAATATAAGGATGTTTAAAAATAACATTAGGAGTGTTAGAAATACAAGAGTAAATGGAATAAGGAGAGAGAGACGGCCAGGGAGATTGAGTTTTTAAATGTGAGAAGCTAGGAGGGAGAAAGAGAAGTAAAGAGAAGGAATTCGGAAACAAAGAGGTAATGGAAAAGGGAGTGGAAGACAAAGAAGATGACTAAGATTGAGGGAGAAAAATAAGAGTAAATGGAAGAAAAAGGAAAAAAGTGGAGAGGGAGAGAGCCAGGGGAAAGAGTTGTTAAGTGTTAGGAAGAGGAGGAGGGAAAAAGAGAAAGAAAAGGAAGAAATAAGAAAAGAAAAAGGCAATGGAAATGGGTGAGGAAGATAAAGAAGAAGACGACAATTGAGGGAAGAAAAAATGGAAAGAGTGGAGGGAAGAGAAAATTGGACAAGAAAAGGAGATGGAGAGGGGATGGTAGGAGATGAAATCGAGGACGTTAGGAAAAGACGATTAAGAACAAGAAAGGTAATAGACGGGGATTGAACAAAGTGAGAAGGAAAGGGGAAGAGAGGGGTGACGAGCAAGTGGATTAGCAAGCGAAAAATAGGAAGGCGAAGAGCAGGGCAATGAGGATTAGAATAAGGACGACGGGGAGGTAAAGGAATGCTTTTACTGGATGGCGGCTGTGTTTTGCGGTCACAAAAGATCACGTCTTAAGAACCAAACGAGTCGCTATTACGACTTATTATCTCCTGGAAACAATTAATGGTGAATGCGTTACAACAACTGTATACTGTGTTTAAAACCCTTTGGGTTTGGAGGATGAACCTACTGATACCTGTTGTCAAGTATCTTGCTGCTTCCTGACTAGTTAATTTACACCCAATATTTGCTAGAACAAGTAATTTGTGCAGGTAGTGTGTGACATCTTCTTTTCAGTGCTACTCGCCGCACCTATCGTAAGTGAACTATGTTTGTTAAGTTTTCCTAAAAGTGTGCGATGGTTGCGAGATGCAGACCGCTATCTTTTGGAATCCAAAATGCAAGTGTCTTCTTATTAATATTAATAAACGAAATACATACCTATACTGTTTAGCAGCTTCCAGCAGGGCCACTGCCTTTGGGAGCTCGTCTGCCCTATCCTTACCCGCAACTTCCTTCGTGCTGCTACATTAAGTGACCGCTCACAGTTGATGTCGGTATTAGAGGAAACGATGGGGGCGTTAATTACCATGAGCGATTCCGAGTTATCTGAGTCCTTCAACGGAAATATACGCACCCTCTCAAATCCCAGAATATGCAATTTTAAGATGCCAGCCGGGTCAGAAAGACGGGCAAGCTATGCCACAAGCTCCCTGCCTGAAAGGAGGGAGCACCTTAAAACTCTTGCAAAAACTCAGCGAAGACCTGCGAGCAAGCTGAGCTTAGTATTGTGGTCTTACTGCCTCGTGTTCCAAAAATGCTCCTGTTACCCCTCCTTTGGCTGCTGTTTGTTATTGTTACAGCAGTGTTTGTCGAACAACAACTTCAGCCGAAGGTTTCACACCGAAGTCTACCTTGGACCTGTCTGCGTGGTGCTAGATTCCCTCTTTCATCTACACCATGTCCCCCTTCCAGCTCCCTGCCTGAAAGGAGGAGCACCTTAGTCAGCTCTGAGTATTGTGATCTTACTGCCTCGTGTTCCAAAAATGCTCCTGTTACCCCTCCTTTGGCTGGTGTTGTTATTGTTACAGCAGTGTTTGTCGAACAACAACATCAGCCGAAGGTTTCACGCTCTAATCTATCCACCCTCTTGATATCGTGTTGTTTGTCCATGGTTGATCACCGTGCAATTGTCACATATGTTACTATGGATCTGATGACGACCACATATAGCCACATAACGAGTTTTGGTTTATACTGAGACGGTGACGAATCCATAAAGGTATAGTTACAGAAGAGGAAAATGACCGCAACCTCGCTGAACTCGCTTAGGTAACTTATTTTTTCGATGTAATTTTGCTTTTACCTGGAATATTGCTATTTTTATATTTTCTTCTTGATCTTCCTCTCCCTCACCACTTTATTATTTCTTTATATGGTTCTCTCCTACTGTATTTATCCCTCTCTCCTTCTCTGTTTTCTATTCCTTTTCCCTTACCTCTTTCTCTGTTCTCTTATACCACCCTCTCTTCGTTATTCCTCTACACTTCTTTCATTATATTCCATTTCATCCTGCTATACCTTCCGAAATGTTGTCCTTTTCAAACCTGTGTTTCATCTTACTACACATTACCCTGGTTCGTTCCCTTATACTCTGATGTTTGGCCAATGAACTACTTCGTAGGGCTTGCGCTTGACGGATTGGCTTCGAATAATCAGTATCCTTCCGACGTTTCACAATAGTAGTGCGCCCTGGCTTGAAACTACCCACGCATTCTTTCTGGGAAAATTCTTTCCTTCGTTTTAGTTCGTCCATTTGGGTTTGTCAATGCCAGTGTTTCTCTCGGAGGTGTCTTTGATTTTGCTTTGTTTGACCCATTTTTTCCATCAACTTTGCCCGATCTACTGCCTTTGACTTTTGTGATCTTTGTCGAATCGCCTCCCCCAGCACTCGCTTACTGCAGAACCCTTTCTCCAAACTGAAGTTAAGTGGTATATCCTAGTCCTTATAGCGCATATTCCTTCATTGCATGTCGATCCTGATGTCATGGTCAACTAAGAAATCCACTCCCAATATGACTTCATCAACAATCTCCGCCACAACCAATTCGTGTAGAACCGTGACCTTTCCAATTAAGACCTCACATACCACTTCTCCTTGGGCTTGGTTATACTCGCCAGTGACCATACGCAACCTTGCTCCAGGTAATGGATTTAATCTCCTGCTGACCAAAGCAGATCGTATTAAGGAATGAGATGCGCCCCTATCTACAGTCAGTACACGTTCTTTGCTATCCACATTTCCTTTGACGGTAAGACCGCTTGATTTTCTTCCAATTTGCGAGATAGATATCACATGACATTCCATAGCTGGGTCAAGTTCTCGATCTTTACATCTCACTCACTCTTGCTTATCTCCTCCAGCTTTCCGTATACGACCAGCCAAGTTGGAACTACCAGGACCGGTACTGCAATGACGTGCAATGTGACCAGGCTTCGCGCAGTTGAAGTATTTGATTACTCTATTAATCCGCTTTTGCGATCCATTCAGCGCCTCTAATATTGTGTTCAACCAGTCTGGCCGTTCTATTTCCACACGCCGTGCTTTGAAAACTGTCTTACTCAGAAGAGATGCTGTTTCCTGAGTCAGCGCATGGGATAATGTTTCAGCAAATGTTGGCTTTGGATTTGCGTATGTCACGCATTCTTCGATTTAACGTCCCGTATTTCATTAATAAATCTCTAGATTTTTACCCTCGCTGTGTATTCCACGGGGGCATCTGCATTTGCGAAATGAGCCAATCTTTCAACATCCGACGCAAATTCCTGCAAAGTCTCATTCGCCTTTTGGTAACGGGTTTGCAACTCAATTTGGTACATCTGTTCCCTATGCTCGCTTCCGTAACGTCTCTCGATAGCGGCCGTCAATGCCTCATAGCTTTTCCGCTCGTACTCTGGAATAATCTGTAAGATTTCAGTTGCAGGCCCTTTCAATGCCACGAACAGAGCAGCAACTTTATCTTCCACATTCCAGTTGTTCACTGCTGACGTCTTCTCAAATTGAAGCTTGAATACCTGGAAAGGAACACAGCCGTCAAAAGATTGAGTTTTTACCTTCGGATTTCTCGCTGGAACAGCTGGGCGATTTAGTTGTAACTGCTGCATAAGACTTTTCAACGCTCCTATCTCGGCATTAATTTTGTCCTCGAGTTGTAGAATTTTTGCATCCGGCTCTTCCAGTTTCGCAAGGAGCTACGATGGTACCTGTTCCGAAATTTCTGTCGGCATTTCAGATATACGTGCCTCTTGTGCTTCCAGTTGAGATGACATATATGTCTTCTGTTCTTCAATTGAGATGACATTTTAGACGACATTTCTGAAGTGCGTGCCTCCTATGACTCAAGCGGAGATGCCATTGTCGATGATTGTGCAGCTATTGCCGCCAATATCATGTTAAAATCTGTGCTCGTCACTGTCTACTATTGCCAGTAGTAGCCAATCCACGGGCTTCCAACTCCTCCTTCAGTTGCTGGATCTTCAATTCACTCAATTTTGCCATGTCCAAGTTGTATTCGAAATCTTCAGAATTAATTCAACAATCCCAATTCTGACACCAATTGTAACGAACTTGGGGAAATTCCGCTTAATCCAAACCTTCTGCTAACGTACGAATCGCGAAAACTGTTGAATAAATAACTCCAATATTCAATAATGCAAAATGGTCTTTATTAGACTACTTTAAGGTATTTCACAATAGCACTTATACTTCACAACCAATAGCGCGTTTAAATCAAACTGATTACTGACTACTCAGCTTTCGCTGCTTTTATACTCTCTGTTGTCTCGTCCACCGATTTCTGCTAAGGTCTAGTAACTTCGCGAAATTCATGCTTGATTACCAGCCATATATGTACATGTATATTTGCAGTTGATAGTCTCTCGTATAGGCATATGCGTGTGTATATGTGAGTACTACTTCGGCTGACGGTGAGTATCTCTCTGTTACCTTGTATATGTGGGTAAATGATGATTAGTGTGTTCATGTAGCTTGCTTTAATGTTGTTGTGCCTTTATTTAATAACCCTAGGTATGTGAGATCAATTAGTGATGCTAATATTCGTCACAATATTAAGATATCCTATTGAAATTTGGTATATGAGTTTGTTGGATAATAACCACGGATTATAACCACGCTTACTTTATATATATATATATATAAATTTTGGAAAACACATAAAATTTGATTTTTTAATAATAAATACACATAGAATGCCAATATTCGATGTGTATGTATGTATGTATGTATTTATTTGAAAATATGTTCCTAGCACAACAATTTTGGCAAAATATTTAACAGTGCTAGTCATGAATAGCATGAGCTATAAAATTGAACATTTATAATAATAATTAATTAGATGTGGATGTGTGGACTGATATCGAGACTCTTGATATAAATTTGAAACAATTTTTGAAAACAGGCGTGACAGCGCACTCTGATGATTATTATTATTATATTATTAACCATAAATCAAAAACCGTTAAACCTATTGCAAGAAAACTCGGTTAAGGACCACGCCCACTTTTATATAGAAGATTTTTAAAAGGGTCGTGGATAAATAAAATAAACTATATCATTGCAAAAAAGAGCTTTATATCAATGTTATTTCTTTTCCAAGTGAAATTATAACAAAAAATAGGAAAAAGTTAAAATTTTTGAAAGTAGGTGTGGCACCACCCCTTTTATGAAAAGCAAATTTTCTATGCTTCGAGAGCCCTAACTCAAGGAAATATTAACGGATCGTAATAAGATTGAGTACAGATATTTTCTTTATAGCAGAAAATATTTAAAAACAATTTTAGATCGATTAAAAACCACGCCCCCTTTTTATAAAAATATGAGGGTCGTAGAATAGAATAAAAAGCTGTATCTTAGCGATAAATAGTTTTGTATTAATGATACTTTATTGCATGAGGAAATTAGGAGACATTTTTTTTAATGGGGTAGTGCCACTCTTCTTTTTCGATCAAGCATTGCGCAGCATTTCTAGAGCCTCAAAAAAAAATAAATCGTTCGCAACAAAATTCAATAAACATGTAAAGCTAAAAACAAGAAATATTTCTAGTAAAAATGGCGTAGATCAAATCTCAACATTCTAGGTATATTATTTATTAATAATCAGACTTTTTGTGTTTTTCAAAATGTTATATATGTACATATATAAAAGTGGACATTGTTATCGTCCGATTTCACTCACTTTAAATAGTGATGGGAGATGAGTTCCAAGGAACTAATATGCCAAAATTCGATAAGGTATCTCAATATTTACTCAAGTTATCATGATCAAAGGCAAACAGGCGGACGGACTCCCTTATGTTTTTGGGAATAGTTTGTGTTTAAAGTATGCCTCCGTAGAGTTAGAAAAGTAATTTATCAGTAGTAGTTATCGAAACTGTACAACTGAAACTCACGCTGAGTCTATAATATTCTGTTACAGCTGAGCTTAGATATCCTGTTTTGTTTTTTTAAATTTCCATTCGAAATTCACAATCGTTGGATGGTGGAACATGTACTTGTCACCACTTGTAGGGTACCTATTGGCGACGTCATCTCCCTTCGATTCTGGTGATGAGGAAAAGTGGTCCCTCCAATGCTGAGGCAGCTTACTCCAGCAGTCACCCGACTAAATCTCTGAGTAATTTTCCAAACAGCCAGTGTTTTGAAACGGCGCAGTCGCTCCGAAAAAAATATGCCATACTTTTATGATGTTCCATATCAGTAAACAGTTATTATATCATTAAAAGTAGTTAACCAATATAAGCCGTTTTTCTTTACAAGCGTCGTATACGTTTACGTTTGCGCGTAAAAAAACCGCTTATCCTCGCTAGATAATATTAGGAGACCCATCTAGCGGCAGTTTTAAATAGCTAGCTACAGAACAGGGTGTACCTGAAATCGGAGACTCTGGTGAACATAATGTATAACATATAGCTGAAGCAGTTGCGATGAATAGTGGGCACGCATAGAATACATAGAACTTGTGTAGAGGGTGCAACCTAGACACATATTTAAGTTACATCTGAGTATAATGCGTATTGAAATTTAGTAGTACAAAATTTATGCGCAGCAATTTCAGAGGTGTATTTAAAGTTTGACGCTTAGCAGATCATATAAAGTTTAAGAATAAACGTTTATAGAGGTAAAAAAAAATACAGCTATTAATTAATTAATCTTAGAAAATTAAAACTTTGGCAATTTTCTTAAATACCCATTAAGCGCATGCTGCAATAGCGTAATATAACCCCATAAGCTATAAAATCAAAAATTAGACATAAATATTGCCATATGCTACTGAAAAAAAAATCTCTAGCTTACTTAAAATTACTTTGTTGCTGCATTTAACGCCAGCAGCGAAAAAGGCAAATGTTTTTAGTTACAAATTAGCTGTGAATTTTAGCAAAACAACACACACAAAGAAAAGCACTTGCAAGTAGCAGTAAAAACGAATGAAAATAATAGAAAAAAATTAAAAAGACAATAAGTAAAAAAAATGTTTATTTAAATGTAACAAAAGTCCTTTTTAGGTGAGCAACACCGACTCGTGGGAGTTAAGCGCTTGTGCTGATAAAGACGCCCAACATGAGGCGCCTGTAGCTTGAGTGTTTAGCTTTGAATGCTGTAAAATGTATGTTCAGATGTATGTATGCTAGTATCTATTTTTGTAGATCACCAAAGCCGCATTTGGCATTGCAAAACTCATTCAAGCGCGCATACCTCCCACCAAAATTAGCTTGGCAAAGTCTATCTATCCATAAATGCCTTGCAGATAAATTATATCCAATTATATCGCAAACAGTAAAGACCGCCTGCTGTATGTACACACACACACACACACATACGAACAGAGTCGTAGGCATTTCGACTTTTATACTATTTGCAAATTTAAGCATTTTTTTCTTTACTTTTACTGATCGCTTTTAATTTAATTGAATGCAATTTGATTGTGGGCATTTTTGAACTTTTGCAAGTGTGCCGACTTTCATTGGTGATGAACTGGTAACAAATTGCTCTAGTAATATCTGCAAAATCGCTGACATTTATGAGTGTTGAAAGGTTGAACAATTTTATTGCTATTAGATAACAATTTGCTGATTTGGGCGAGATCATAAGAGGGCGTGCGCAAAGGCGTGAAAATGTGAAAGGTTTAATGATTTGAGGGTTAGGGATATGTTTTCGAAAGGGGAAAGAGCACAAACTAATATAAAATTATGAGAAGCTTTTTATATCTGCTTAGTTTTTGTTCACGCTTTGCTTCTGACCGTTTTTTTTAATAAAGTATTTACTTTTTAATAGAAAAACTAGCCAATTATACGGGTAAGTACTAGACTGTGTCGAGAAAAAAGTTGCCAATGTCCGCCCCTAAATTTGAATATTATGTTGAGGGGGTTTCGGAAATTTTTTTTTAAATTTTTTTTGATCCTTCGTAATACAGCCGAAAATATTTTTTCGTTGTAACTTGGTGATTTGACGTCCGATTTTTAAAATTGATATGTCATTATTATTATTTTGGCGTTGAGAAGCTTCACATTTCCGTTTAATGTCCTTTTAAGCTATGAAGTCGTTTTCACATAATTAGGTCAGGTAACAAAAGTCAAGTGCAACAGGATCCCAAACAGTACCGCTGTTTAGCTTTCTGCACACACTGCCAGAAAACCTACTGGCTAGGAGCATAGCGTTAATAACTTGAACGTAATGCTTTATATGGATACGTTGGAGAGAAGGTCGTAAGGTCTATAAATGAGCAGGCCAACTGAGCATGTTTATGAGTTTCTGTGTGAATCTTAAACTACGTTAGAGGTGGGAGGCTGATATCGGCATAAATATTAAAATGATATAGAGTGTGAATGGTTCCAAACTAAAGGTGTGAGGCAGTTATCGTCGAAGGCCGTGGCGACACCCAGACAGATCAGAATCGAATAAGATTTATTTGTTTTATAAAAGATTACATGTTAACTTATTGGTGTTTTTTGAGTCGGGCCTACACACATACACCATTACGGGTAGGTGCTACTAGTAGGGATGATAGTGGGATGGGTGTTATATGACTTAGTCGCCGGTTAAAGGTAAAAGTAGAGAATAGAGAAGGCTAGGTAATGTGGAAGTCGGTATTGGTGTCAAAGTGGTCGGTAGAATCGTTGAGTGGGGAAAGGCGAATATATGGCTGCCGACAGGGTAGGTGGTACAATAGTTGAAAGGTGATTCGGTTGCCGTATACCCAAAGTGATCAATAAAATCGGTGAACATTGAACAGTAAGGGAAAAACGATGGACAAACTGTTTAGCCAAAGCCTTAGAACTGGTAATTTGATGGAATGGTGGAGAGATTTTCTGAATAATCGGCGGGTCAAAACCAGAATTCTAAATAATTCATTCCATGGTCCGGCCCCGTAGGTACGGTATTGACGGACGCCTCCGTGTTATGGAGATAAGGGAGGCATAAACTAGATTCAAAAACTCTCAATCTCTGGACACATCAAAAGTAGTTGGCAACTGAAGTCACCAAGCCGATTGTGGAAAATGGAGGTATGAAGCCACATCCCAAAACCGAGTTTTGATACCTACGTTTTGTTTTAAGCTATAAACATTTTTGAAAAGTTTGAGCCCTAATGGTGATTTGTAATGCTATTAAAAGGCAAGACAAATTAAAGCAAGGCAATGCAAAGCTAGAAAAAGTATTTTATGGGTTTGCTATCGATGAGCCGTAGACGAGTTATATATTTGTTATTGGAGTGT
The DNA here is from genome assembly GCA_029619165.1 of Eurosta solidaginis. Taxonomy (NCBI): domain Eukaryota; kingdom Metazoa; phylum Arthropoda; class Insecta; order Diptera; family Tephritidae; genus Eurosta; species Eurosta solidaginis. Next base: position 41,853 of record JARSSU010007902.1, read on the forward strand.
TGTAAGTTTGCTACCGGGTTATCGATTGTTATCAAAATATTAAATACGTCTGCTCTGAGTATTGGGACATACTTTGATAAAGAGATGCGCACTGTTTCATAAAACACTTGTTGTAAAGTTTACATACTAAAAATTAGTAGGCGAGAAAAACAATAATGAAAATATTGGAGTAGTGAAAAATATGAGGCAGAGTAAGATTATTATTTGTTGAAAGTGCGTGCGCGTCAATTCCTCTTAGACTTTTAATAATGACTTCCAATCCTGCGTCAAATAAAATAATTCAAAAATAAAATTTTAAGATAAACGGTTTTATTGAAAATAATATTTACATTGAGTCATAATACTAAAACTAGAAAATAATTAGGTATGTCCTAGGTACTAGTCATCACACTCCTCATCAATCTAGGGTGTTGATCAAACAAATAAATAATAGCGTTGGGCTCGTGAAATTTCTAAATATGTGAGGCATAGCATAAGCTGATTAAGATTCAGTCGGTCTTACTTATGATTATCAATTGAAATTTGACGCGTCCAACTCTTTTATTTAATTTTCTGATCAACTCCCTAGATTGATGAGGAGTGTGATGACTAGTACCTAGAATCTACCTAATTATATTCTAGATTTAGTGTTATGACTCATGTAAGTACTATTTTCAATAAAACCATTTAACTTAAAATTGTTTTTAAATTATTTTATTTTCAAGTTTTTTTCTTTATTTAATTGCCAATTATTTCTCATTCTATTTAGTTCTATTACTAGGACTCTTTTCTAACAATTCTTTACAATCTACGTCCTCAATACATAATCCTTCCACAGACTTTACTCGACTCGGTGCCACGTGTGCTTATCCCTCCTCGAACTCTAAAGTATTTTGATGTCACTTCTTCCGCACTGTATGCAATATTTGTTCCAAGTATGAGCCAAATCGGACAATAAATAAAATATTTTTTAATATCTGGATCCTTGCGCCACCTGGCGGAAATTTTTTTCATAAGTCGCTTTCTATTATGTAATATATGTTCCAAATATAAGCCTAATCGAAGCACAAATACGATTTTTAATATCTCGATACTTGCCCCAACTATCGAAGTTCTTTTTTTATTATTGCATTGTCATCGGGTTCTGAACTATGTTCCAAATTTCAAGCTTGTAGCTTATGGGGAAGTTATTTAATTTTAATTACAAAATTCGTTCACAACATCCGGTCGGCCGGCCTGTCAAGTCAAGCTAAATAAAACCGTTTGAAAATATTAATATGAGTCCTCATGGTGATTTGTGATGTAACCGACAGGCAGAACAATCTAAGGGGCAGCAAGGCAAAGCTAGGAAAGGTATTTTATTAAAGGGTTATCGACGAGTTATCGATTCTCATCAAATAAATATAAATTTGTTAACGGAACTTGAATAATTTACTATAAGCGTACACGAACTAGTTATGGATTGATTATTAAAAAGTTATCGATTTGTTATCGCAGTGTTTTTAATTCGTGGTTGTCCTATCATCGAATGGCTGGAGAAAGGTTATCATTTTGTTGTAAAAAATTATCGGTTTGTTATCCGAATGTAATCGATTTGTTACTGGGGTGTTAATAATTTGTTACCGGCATATTATCGACTCGTTAACGTTAGATTTGTTATGAAGCAGATACCGCTGAAACTTCAATATTAAATTGAGTTAAAAGATCCTCCTTTTTGTACCGTAGCCTGCTTCAGGTTTGCCATTCCTTATTTAACGTTTTTCAAGAGCCCTCCCTTGTCCCTGCGTCAGGATCCTGTTTTTTTGCTGTGAGTATTACTTATTTGTTGACAATTTTCTAGACCGCTCAATATTTTTTTTGAACATTACCGACAGTTATTTGATAGACACTTTGCTCGAGCAAAGCCTACCATTGTGCTTCCAACAACTACAACTGCCTTTAGATCCTACCAAAAATAACTAATTAAGCATATACCAATCATATGTACAATAAAAGTGTCAAAAACAACAGCAACACACGAAATGCTGAAAATCAAGTTAATTGTCTGCCAATCTCAAATGCAATTTTTCATTTAAAGGAAATTTGCGTAAAATTCACTTGCGTTAGTTGACCTAAGTGTGATTGAACTCCTTGTTAGAAAGAAAAAAATTATTATGTTTGTATGCACATCTGTATGTATTGTTTACAACTGTATTTGATAATCAACTTAATACCTGAAAAGGCGTGCTTGTTGCGTGCCGCCAAAACAAATCCCGCAAAGCCGGACCACCTAACTCGCACAACACTCTTGGGGTTTCGTCGATGCTGATTATGTCTCATGGAATTTCAACGTAAGTAGGAAAAATTTGATTTCCATTTTCTAAAGTTTTTTGTGCGGTCACATGAAATTATGAAATTAACCAAATAATGAGTAATGATGCTTTTGGTTAGAGACTTTACTGTTCATTGGTGCTCCTCTAGCGCTGGCGTTAAGCTCTCAGTTATAAAGTTAGGAAGTGGTAAAGCAAGCAAGCTTGTGGTGATGTAATTAATTGGAAGAAGACGAAGATGAGGAAGAAACGAATTCGTGATGCTAAGCGGCTGGTTGGATAGATGGATTGGTGGATTGAGTAACCATCTGTTTTGGTGCGTTTACAATTAGTAATAAACAGCAGGACGTTGCAGTGAAAGTCAATTAATTTCAACTTAATTTTACTATTTTTCCATGGTGCTGAGAATAATGGCATTAAATGAAAATGTGCTTATTAGCAAAATTAAATGTGGGTGGTGTAATATCCTGACTTCCGTTTAATTTCTCCATATTAAAGCTCCCCCTTGCACAGGAAGGTTAAGTTGATCCGTGAGGCCACTCTGTTCATTACGTCGAAGAAACAGATAACGCAAATACTGCACCTTTACGCGATGGAAATACGCTATCGTCTAGTCATTAACCAATGATATTGGGCACATACTGGTCCACGCAGCTTAGATAAGACGCATGCTACGACACATGGCATCTAAAGTAAGTGTTGCAAAAAATATCTTAGTCGTGTGTCTGCAGTACCTGTTGAAAATATAAAGAAGTTTAGTAACACCTTACAGAATTACCGTGAGCATAACTGCTTTCTGCTCCCTGAAACATAAAGAAGCGCTGAACGGAAATTGTTTATGGCAAGAACAAATTGCTTTTGTGCTCGGTGAGATATGGCCATACATGACGCCAACTACCTTTTTATGTTAAGACCAGCACGTCGTACTGCATATGATTCCAACTCGTGGAAGCGACCGGCTTCTTGGACTCCTGATACATTTTTGAGTGGTCGCATACTGTGAATGGGGCGAAGCGCTGTTACGACAGCAACATCAACAACGAATCTGTGCAAGTTTTCTCTGGACCTAAAGACTGCAGTTAGTAGCTAAGACCCTATCATCATCTGGAAGATAGATATTTATTGAGTTGTTAATAAGCATTTAAATTGTACTAGGGGCAGAACCTTCGCCGACACTTGATAATCTATTCTCGGTTGGAAATGGACATTATAAACTCAACAATCTAGGAGAGACGTCGAGATAAATGTTTCTTTAGTTTGATATTTCGTTCCTATGTTGTCTGTGGCCACAGAATCCTGCCTTAAAATTTTATAGTTTGAATCCAGCAGATTATCAACTATTCTATTAGGTTTTTTCGTGTAAGCTAATTGAACTGAAAAAACAGGCGAGGCGAGCGCAGAAGATGCAGAAATCTCCACAGGCCTTTTTGCAACACTGGAGCAGCACGTATAAGGTGATGCACATAGACTCAACCTAATACACTGGTAATATAGTGCGCGATCGTCAACGTTCTTCGGTATATCGGTTGGGGTATCTCCAGCAAATTGGTAATGCGGTAAGACTAAGCGCCTGGTATGCATCGACATCAGATTTGACTTTGTCAGATTCTTGGGACCCTACCGAAAACTTACGCCAACCAGATGAGCTACATCGACCGCTCCCTGAACAACAAGGTTTTTGTAAATATTCCAAAGGGAGACACAAATGGAGTGATATCACCTTTTCTAGGCTCCCCATTCCAGCTGTACTCACGGTGATTCCAAAGCTAATGTTAATGTAATAGGTGATTCCTCGGAATGACGTTGGTCTTGACTTATCATTAAGTATAGCCGTTGGCTGCTATATATGAATCAATATACGTCGTGGCATTTATAACTCTTAGAAACAGTCAAAGAGCGATTGAAGCCCTCTTGTGCTAGAACAGTGTCGTACACAGACGAAGTAACGAGATACCGTCTGAATACGTTACAGCGGTGACTAGGAGGCATGTGTTTGCAGTGTACTTATGGAGACGACAGCTCAGCGGACGAACTTTTGAGGTAGCCACTGAACCTGATCGAGTTAAACCAAGTTGCGTGACATATGTATGATTTCTGAAACATCTTTAACAAATATAAAACTGGAACCAACAATGATATGAAAGACTGTACAGATAAAAAAAAAAAATAAAAAAAAAAACAAAGAAAACAATAAGATAAAAACAAAAAAAAAACAGAAA
>JARSSU010007903.1:0-31743 GCA_029619165.1 Eurosta solidaginis
TCTTATGTTTCCCCGCTGCTTACTTCCTGTCTTTCCTCACCTTCTAATCCCCTGTATGGATTTTTGTCCTGATATCCTGACATTTCTTTTGCCTATTCTCGTTCTCCTATAGCTTAGTCTTGCTTTCCTTTGAATATCGCTTTGTGTCCGTTTCCTTCGCTTTTCCCTTTGTCTCCCTGCTTTCCTGGTACGTCCTCTGCTTTTTTCTGCTTCCTTGTGCTTCCTATGTTATTTCGTCAGTGGTCGATTTTGTGTGCTTTTTTTCCTGCTTTTGGTATCCTTCCCTATCCTGGATGCTGACTCCGACTCCATTCCATTTTCCTGCTAAAATACTATATCCTGCTTCCTGCGGCCCATTGAGCAAAAACCATCTAGCCCCACTAGGTACATGCACAGGATACAGCCCAAAACTCAGCAGAGAGGCGCATTGTGCGGTGGGATAGAAAAAAAAACGTAGAAGACGTACTAGAAACTTGAGCTAGATATAGACGTCTGGTTCTGTTCTATTGGCTCTGTTGCTTTGTGCGGTGGGGGCCCAAGCTGAACATTTTCCCTGATTTGTGCTCCTCGGCCCACGGGAGCATGCCTTACTGCACATGACGGATCCCGTGAACGCTCTCTGTTCATCCCTCAATGAATCGTAACCAGATTTTGGCTGGATCGAACTTCGTGGGTCATCACGGTTTTCACTCATAAATTCGAGGCGGAGTAGCTGGCCGCGGCTCGCGGCGTTGAACACGATCATGATGGCAACCAGAATGGCGCCCTCCCCGGACTCCGTGCTAATTGGGCCCGCATCGTGTCAGTCAAAACCCTTTTCAGCTGTCTGTTCTCTTAAAATAAAAAGTTTCCTTTCAAGTCGTTTTAAAGTGCGTCCATTAGAGGTTGTACGATCATTCACTTCCCTCTTTCCTCCTTTCTCTTCATTCTTTCCTGTCTATCTTCTCTTCGACTTTCTTTCTCCCGATTCTTTCGTTCCCCCCCCTCTTTTCTCCCGTGTATTTCCTAGCCCTCCCCGGCCATAATTCAACTTTAACGGCTCGCCGCTATAATTACCCTGGAACTACTACTTGTACCCTATTAAACAACATACTGTAACTCGATATTATACGTACTACTGACAAGACCCATTTTTCCTCCCTCTGCCCTCTTCTAGAAATACTACTGACGTCACCACCGGAAAGTAAAAAAGAGAAAAAAAACCCTTTTAGCTGTGATTTTAAATTAAACTACTAGAATAGTACTGTATAGATAAATCAAACCCGCTTTCGACCCACCATCTCGTGGTAAAATAAAAAACTACTACTTGAAACCCCCTTTTAAACCTGAAAAAAAAAACTGAATCTAAACCTACCTTATACTAGCTATTAGACTTACCCCTGCTAACTGATAGAATTACTACTGAGAAGACAAACAAACAGAACACAAACCCCACATCATCTTGTTTCCTTGTCCTTTACATAACATACTGACCATAAACGCCTTCTATAACCTACATTCTGAAAATAAACGCATGGTAACTACAGCGATATTATAATTCATAAATACTTACTACTGTAAAAACGCTCTACGTATGCTGCCATCACTTCTGTTAAAACTAATCCTCCGTCTTTTGTATTCTTTTCGCACTCACACTCTCCTCCCACACTTCTACCTATTTCTCCTTTCCGAAAAAAAGACCTCTCGCCTATCGTATCTTCTTTCCCTACTTTTCCCTCTCCGTTCCTCCCTCCTCTTCTTACTTCTCTCGTCAAGCTAGCCCACTCCGCGATAGTTTGTGTCTCTAAACGTTCGATAAGAGAAACGTCGAAAGACTACACATTACAAAACGTGAGACAACCCACTTAATAAACTAATTCCCTCCAAAAAACACTTAACCCATAACGAACCGAATCATTTATCTAAAGATAAGTAATGAAAGAAAGGCCACCCTTTCACTTAAGTGTCTACTACTCACTACCGGACCACTCCTTCATTTTTTTGCCCGTTAGTCTATCATCCATCTCCACTGCAAAACTTTTGCGTCTGTAGTTCACTAAATGAAAGGTAGTGAGGTATAAGCCTATTTTTCAAACACACAATTTTATATTGGACCTATATCTCGATGGTTCTCGTCACCATAAATATAGTTCGCCGTAATCCCAAAAAGGACATCGAAAAATTGGCTTGCTAAAAATTGGCTAATACTAGAAGAAAAACGCATCAATCTCCAATACATCCACCACTACCGTTCTCCTCTCAGCGCGTAAGTTTCTTCCGTATCCACTCATTTGATGACAGGCCGCCCTCCTTCTCGTCGTCTCTCTGCATATACGGTAAAATGGCTTTCAGGATAGATCTTATCAATGATGTCATAAATATCTTGGTGCGCAAATATTAAAAATATCTCTAAAATTAATGAGTAAGTTGTCCACCATTTGTAAAGAGATATTTTTTTTTTGGTGCGGATTTTGCTTTGGTTATTCCCGGAAAGTGTCGTAAATCAAACAGATAACCATAACCCGACGAAACAACCGACACATAGGGGGTATCCTCATTTTAAATAAAAAAAAAATAAAAAAAATAAAAAACAAAAAAAAGGTAAAAAGCAATCGAGTCCACACAGTAGAGAGGCGGTTTAGCAGCATTGACCTTTCCCAATTATGACTTCTTTGTTTCTTTCTCACAACAGCGCGATCCTTCGTGCCACAAACGAATATATAGTGTTGAAAAAACTGCCGTGACCAAAACGCCCGCTAATATTCGTAGCAGCAAGACTGTAATGTATTTTATATTCCTACTCTAATTCTAAAATATATAAGTATTTTATGCAAGATATTGTATATTTCTATCGTAGGAGCAATATATTTGCTCCATATGTTTTCTGTATGAATGTGTAGATAAATTAAAGTTCGTAACTATAATAGGCTCATCCTGAACTAGTCAACATATACACGTGTAACTAAGTCGCATGTATAAAAAAGCCTTAAAAATATACTGGTAATATACAAATAGCTTATTAACAATATGTAAAAGAAGGTGATCACACATTTGATTTTTTGAGAAATACATCTGATTGTCTATTTATATGTTGGGGGTATGTGGGCCCGGTAATTTTTTTATTTTTTTTTTATAGTTTTTTGTTTTTTTTTTTCATGGGGTGGGTGTGGGGGGGTGGTGGGATGTGGGGGTGGAGGAGTTATTTGCACACGTGGGTGTGTGGGGTTGAGAGTGTGGGCCTGGGTTGTCGGTGGGGGATTGTGTGGTTGTTGGGGGGGGGGTGTGTTGGTCGTGGTCGGAGCGTGGTCGCCCCACATATGTGGTGTGTGTGGGTGTTGGGGGGACACCCCCGCCCCCCCGGGTGGTGGGCCCCCGGCCGCCTTGGGTGGGTGGGGGGGGGGCCCCCATTTGTGGGGGATGTGGGCCCCCCTCCCCCCCGTATTTTTTATTTTTTTTTTTTTTTTTTGTTTTTTTGTTGTTTTTTTTTTTTATCAACTATACTTTATGTCTTCTTGTTTTATGTTTTTTTTTTTTTTTTTTTGTTTAACCCTTTTGTTTTTCCTTCTTTTTTTTTTTGTTTTTTTTTGTCTTTAATTTTTATTTTTTTTTTTATTTATTTTTTGTGTTGTATGATGACCTTTTTTTGCCCTTCTCGCGGGGGGGTTTTTTTTTTTTTTTTTTTTTTTTGTTTTTTATTTTTTTTTTTTTTTTTTTTTTATTTCTTTTTTTTTTTTGTTACGTGAGCGTTAGTTTTATTACTCCGATTTTTTTTTTCTTTCATTTTTTTTTTCTAATTAATTTTTTCTGACGATTTTATTTGTTTTTTTTTTTGTTTTTTTTTTTTCTGTTCCTTTTTTTTTTTTGTTTCTATTTTTTGTTTTTAGTTATTTTTTTTATTGAGCCAACAAGGACTACTTACGCACCACAAAGATGTAACAACATCAAGCTCCGGGTGCGGCGAGACATTCTTCGGGTATGCACCGATCACATCCGGTCATCTTTTACTCCCCGACCGGGGCCCCAGCGCACCCACCACAGCATTATATGTTTTTTGTATTGTTTCTGTTCTTTTTTTTTTTTTTTCCTTTTTGTTTTTTTTTTTTTTTTTTTTTTTTTTTTTTTTTTTTTTTTTTTTTTTTTCTTTTTTTTTTTTTTTTTTGATTTCGTTGCTTTTTGCTTGTTTCTTTTTTTTTTTTTTTTTTTTTTTTTTTTTTTTTTTGTTTTTCTTTGTTTTTGGCCACGCGCTCCGTAAAACAGCTTGCCAATGCACGCACGTCCGGCGGAACACAAGTCCACCAAGGTGGCAGCCCACACTGGTTTTCCTGCTACTTGAGCTCTTGTTGGCCTTTCTTCACCCCTTGACTTTTCGTTACTCATTTCAATTTTGGACGGGCGGGGTTGGCGGCGGAATGGCGAATTTGGACGCGCGCGTGTTTGTTGGCGTGGCGGGGCCCTGTTTTCATGAAGCCTATGGGAAAAATAGCTTGAGTAACCGAAGCATCTTTTTTTATTTTTAAATAAAGGGCGATGTCCCAATCGTTTGTGAGACGTGCTACTACTCTTCTCGAAAATATATAGCTAACAAATTCATACATTTTATGTTGTGTGTACAACTAGTGAAGGCAGTAAAAATTGCCGGGCCTGGTATTGCAAAGCCTAGCCTTGCACAATATTCATGCAGCTAAAAACAATAAGCATCATATCGCCCCGTATTTCAAACGCGCAGAAGAATATAAATTGGCTATGACGGTTGTGGGTTCCCACTGGACACCAACATGCTAGTATGCCCGACCATTATGTATTACTATTTACGAAGTTTACTTTTTCTTGCGTCGTGAGAATGTAACCGAACGTTGTGCGCTGTAGTTGTGCTTAGTCGTGCTTCCCCGTGGTGTAGAAGCTTCTTCTGCACCTTTTGTAATGCTAGTACTATCCTTTCATACTTGGTGCGTGCGCCGTTTACTCTGCTTGCGGAATAACCTCTTTACTGATCTACTGCAACAATAAAATCCTGCAAAAAATAAAAACGAAATCTACTTCTTATATAATATCAGATTTGTTATGATTTACCCCTAGTTAATGAATAAATGCGGATGTGTAGAGGAACGTGTGAAGCAGTGGGCGAAATTAACAGTCAACCCAGCGATGCGGTAGCGACATACTATCTTAGGAGTTAATAATTACGCAAATCACGAGAAGTAAGAACATAACAAAATCCAAAAATACATACTCTAGGAAGTAACAACCGAAGCATCAGCCAACAACATCAACTCAGAAACCAAACATCATCAGCAGCAGTCACGAATCCATGGAGAGCATTACATCATCCAAGCACAAACCAAGCTATAGACACTACCGATAATACACAGAAAGCGCCAAAAACCAGAAAGGCAACTAGATCAACGCGTTTCCTTTTCCCTTTCCCTGACTAACACTCGTTTTTTTCTTTCTTTTTTTTTTTTTGGTTACGGCGATTCCCACGACAAAGCAAAATCCCGTATAAATTTCTCCATGCTAATCTTTCTCCTTTCTTGAAATTGTAACAATTAAAATTTTTTTAGCGTTGTTCGCTACCTCTACCTAGTTTCTGCTTTCGTGAAATTGACTAGCAGTTAAATTCTCACATGATACATTACGAAGAAAACACGGTAACTCAACGTTCGAGAGACGAAGCACTCGCAAGCATCATCTAGCGCATTAAAGAATCAATGGGTCATTAGCCTCTCAACTGGGAGATTCCAAACGATAATAAGTAGCAAAAATATAATATCGGGGCGGCTTTCCGCGTTTTCTCAACTACTTCTCCCTTTTTTTTAATCTTTCCTTCTTTTCCTTTTTTTTCCCCTTTGCCTTGAATCTAAATAATACAGTTTTCTACTCACTTAGCATACTATGTTGCAACGAATAGGATCTCTATACAACAAACTAATCAAAACTCTACCTTAAACCTTATAAAACTAAACTCGTTCTGGAATTGCTGATGTCTGGCTGACATAGATGTGAACCTTATAAACATGTTGTCAATACAAAACTCGAATTTGTTATGGTATGTGGAAATCAATTACACTAACAACTTTATTTAGTCATCCCCAACCCGCCCTTTTCTCCTCTTCCCCCTTTCCCACTTTTCCTCCCCCTCCCAACTCTTTCAACTTTCCCCCCCCCCTAGAAATCCTAACTTATCCAAAAACCTAAACACTACTATCCCTAAAAGCCCACATTAACTTGTCCCCCCTTCCAAATGATCCTCTATAAATATCATATCAAATAGCTTCTTATAATACGTTTAGGATGAAAAATGCCGCAAGAGGGCCCCAAAAATGTCCAGTGGGTTGTTTCCTTCAAACCAAGGACATGCATATTTAGAGACTCCAAAATTACCTTCCTGCACCTACTTGCTGATTCAGCGACAACCACACAAAAAAACCTACATTACCTTATTATACATGGCTTGTTTCACCCAAATAAAAAATAGTGATTACAAAAAAAAAAGCGATTCGGTGATAGTAATTCATAATTATATAATATTTCCCATTCTTCTTAAAATCTTCTTTCCACAAACTTTTATCTTAGTATTTAATCTATTCTTCTTCTTAAAATTTCTCTTGTCCCTTCTCGAGTTTCAGGTAGATCAAACAGCACCCTGTTTCATGACGGGAAATTGCTATTAATTTATGATAAGTGTATCAATTGTAGAAAGCTCTTACCTTCTCTTTCTAATTATATTTTTGTAAAGATCTGCATATTGAAATATAATATTTTTGGAAAAATGATGGATCACCCTTGATAATTTAGTGGTGCACCATGTGATGGGCAGTTTTATCGTACATAGACAGCAATAGCTAAGCACTTCCTTCTTTCATTGGATCTCCACATATAATCATACCTTCCCACTTCTACGCATGAAGGAAATTGTATTCGAATATTGATTGCGTTACAGACCAGAGGCAACTCGCAAGACTAAATTTTTAGGTCTATGATACCTCATCTTTTTTTTTTTAAAATACTTTATTTATACTCTCTAGCTCCTTTTTTTATGTTTTTTTACTCCTCAACTTTTTTATTTACAGTTTACTCTCCACTCTACTCCGCATTTTTTACCTTTTTTTACTTTTGTTTACTTTCTCCTCTTCCTTTACGTCTCCCTGGTATGGTAATTTTATACTCAAGAGACTGTATGATTTTTTGTTGTGTGACTTTCAGTCAGTCCCCAGGGAGGGGACCCGTGGTGGAACGTATTCAGAGAGCCACACAGGATTCCTAGTCACAGCACGATCTCCGGATTTTTTTTTTTTGGTTTGTGCCTTCGAGGAAGAATTCCATGGTACCAGAGAAGAAGTGCCATAAGAATCAGAGTTCCCAGGTCACATTTCAGACACGTTTCCCCCTTCCCCCCTGTCCTTTTCCCCTTCCTTCCCTTCTCTTCCGCTTTGTCCTCTCCTGGATTCCATATCATCAGGAAGGAGCAAAAAAAAAAAACATTTATTGTGAGGGGTTTGTCGTTCGAACGGATATCCGCGCAGCATAATACATTCTATTTTCTTTCGGTTTTAGCCATTGAAATGCTTCTCTCGTATATTAGTAAGAGGATAGAGCAAACCTGTATGATGGTAACAGGGCAACCCAAATAGATGGTTTAACAGCTATGAGCAGTTTCGAAGTTCAAGTTAATGTTACATTAATGAGTTCAAACATAAGTTCTAATAACGAAGTGAGAACAGATGGTAACAGGTATCATAACAGCAGGGCTTACACTGTGGGAGTATTGTAGAAAAAGGTTGCAGAAATTGTGTGAGAGATTGCTTATTAAAAAAGAAACAAAAAAAATAACCGCGGGAAGTATGGGAGAAAAATATAAATTCTATAGGTTTGAAGAGACTGAAAATATAAAAACTACACAAAGGAAAATAGTTCGAAAACAGCCGATAACGGGGAAAAATTGCTCGTAAACATTTTTTTGAATAGAAAATAGTTCGCAAACAATTTTTTTTGGAGAGCAAGTGGCTAATTGCGGCGGTTACCGAGCTTGGAAACGGATAGCAAAAGTTGGACAAGTCAGTTGCTGAAGGAGTTGAAACATGACCGGTGGTTGTCCGGGAAAAATAAAAATTTTTATATAAATTTAAAATCGAGGGATAAGTTGTAAATCCCGTTCGTGTACCGCGTGAAACAAAAAAAAAGAAGATGTTTTAATTAAAAAGAAAAAGAACAAAGAAATAAAAGTTTATAACATTTAAACATTTACGAGCTCTAGGCCACACATATATATTATTTTTATTTATATTTATCTTAAAATAGTTTGGGTATGTATATCTGTTCACTATATATTTCTTATCTTATACATCCGATTATTTGGAGATTACGAACGGGATTAGATTATTGTTCAGCCCCATTCATGAAAGGTATGAAGTCTTCGGCACAGCCGAAGAGAGTACTTTATTAACGAATATTATTTTCCTATCAATATTACGAAACATATTAACTAAAATTATGACTTCTCTAAAAGGCGAGGTTTTCCTAGATGAAAACAGTTAAAAAAAAGCTTTAGGTTTTTTTCTTCGGCTAGCCTAACTAATATTTATAGACGAATCAAGTCAAACTAATATTTATATTTATTTCTTTAATGTTATGTTTCTAATAAGCAATAAAGATAATGATTTAGATTTCCTTACTTGACCATCTCTATCAAACAAAGCCTCTGCATTGTTATTAAAAAACGTATAGAATAAGATGATGGTTACAGTCATCATGGGTTGAAAATTGACATTGTTCGAAAAACAAGATGTCTGAGCGTATTATGTACAGTAGATTGGGTAGATTTAGTTGCTGCAAAAGCAAAAAGTAGTTGTATAGTGATAAGTAGTTAAACCAATACGTAAAGTGGATGCATTCATATCTTTTCTTAAACCATTTTTAACATATTTTCCAGCAATATTTTTATATGATCTTCCGTGTCATGCGATATTCTGGGTGGCGAAGCCAGAATCTTCATTCTATTTATGAAGAATATCTTTTAATTTTTCCGGGATTTGTCACAGTCATAACCTGCAGTATTAATTCAGTTATTAGGTCTTTCAGAACTTGGGTACCTTTTTATATTATTTAAATTTGCTTACCCGAGTATTCATTATTATGGACCAATTTGTCTCCTAGGGGACAACTGTGCTTTTCTCTTACAAGTCCTATATTGCCGGTATTTTTCAGCCTGGTCGAATATTGTCCTAAGTCATAACTTCCTCAACAATCGGGTTGCTTGTATTTATTATGCTACAAATTTTCTATCCTTTTGTATGAAAACGAGCGCGACATGGCTAATTGCAAATTTATTTATTAAGCGCTGTATTTATAATAAGGTTCTCTTTGTGACTCTTTATTTCTCCATTCTTGTTGGTAATATTGTGTTATTGGCTGGTTAGTGTATGCTTCCACTTTTTTCCTGCTATGTACTTTTTGAAGTATTAATCATGATATCGAATTGTATCTGTTCCTGTACTTATCAAGAGAGAAATAGTTTTTATATATGTAGATATTTAGCTAAAGATTGAGTACATGAACTTTTCTTTTCTTTAAGATTATTAAAATTCTTGGTTTGCCATTGAACTTAGACAGCACTGGTGAATCTGTATCTACTGTTGATTGAGGCATTTTGAATGCTGTTGATTGGGAATGGGTTTTCAATAGTAAGGTAATAAGGTTTTTGTTAAAATTATGTTTTAAATACGCTCTTGAATGCTTTTTAGCTGTCTAAATTTAATTTTGATATAATTTTTGAGCATCATAACTATTGCAATGATCAATAGTATGAATGCGAAAAATAAAACGACTAACCAAACATTGGGGATATTTGGAATGTTGTTGGTTTCTTCTTCTACTGATGGTTCATATTTAATTATTCGGTTCTCTGATACCTTGTTTTTCGAATTTCCCTTATTGCCATTTGCTAGCTTTTTCCACCAAGACATAATGAACTAGTAAGGAAGGCTAAGTTCGGGTGTAACCGAACATTACATACTCAGTTGAGAGCTATGGAGACAAAATAAGGAAAATCACCATGTAGAAAAATGAACCAAGGGTAACCCTGGAATGTGGTTGTATGACATGTGTATAAAATGAAAGGTATTAAAGAGTACTTTAAGAGAGAGTAGGCCATAGTTCTATGGATGGACGCCATTTAGGGATATCGCCATAAAGGTGGACCAGGGCTGACTCTAGAATTTGTTTGTACGATATGGGTATCAAATGAAATGTGTTACTGAGCATTATAAGAGGGAGCGGGCCTTAGGTCTATCGGTGGACGCCTTTTCGAGATATCGCCATTAAGGTGGGCCAGGGGTGACTCTAGTATGTGTTTGTACGATATGGGTATCAAATTAAAGATGATAATGAGTATTTTAAAAGGGAATGGGCTTTAGTTCTATAGGTGAACGCCTTTTCGAGAAATCGCCATAAAGGTGGACCAAGGGTGACTCTAGAATATGTTTGTACGATATGGGTATCAAATGAAAGGTGTTAATGAGCATTTTTAAAGGGAGTGATCCTTAGTTCCATAGGTGGACGCCGTTTCGAGATATCGCCATAAAGGTGGACCAGGGGTGACTCTAGAATGTGTTTGTACGATATGGGAATCAAATGAAAGGTGTTACTGATCATTTTAAGAGGGAGTGGGCATTAGGTCCATAGGTGGACGCCTTTTCGAGATGTCGCCATTAGGGTGGGCCAGGGGTGACTCTAGAATGTTTGTACGATATGGGTATCAAACAAAAGGTGTTACTGAGCATTTTAAAAGGGAGTGGGCATTAGGTCTATAGGTGGACGCCTTTTCGAAATATCGCCATTAGGGTGGGCCAGGGGTGACTCTAGAACGTGCTTGTACGATATGGGTATCAAATGAAAGTTGGTAATGAGTATTTTAAAAGGGAGTAATCCTTAGTCCTATAGGTGGAAGCCTTTTCGAGATATCGCCATAAAGGTGGACCAAGGGTGACCCTAGAATGTTTGTACGATATGGGTATCAAACCAAAAGTGTTACTGAGCGTTTTAAGATGGAGTGGGCATTAGGTATATAGGTGGACGCCTTTTTGAGATATCGCCATTAGGGTGGGCCAGGGGTGACTCTAGAATGTTTGTACGATATGGGTATCAAACAAAAGGTGTTACTGAGCATTTTAAAAGGGAGTGGGCTTTAGGTCTATAGGTGGACGCCTTTTCGAAATATCGCCATTAGGGTGGGCCAGGGGTGACTCTAGAACGTGCTTGTACGATATGGGTATCAAATGAAAGTTGGTAATGAGTATTTTAAAAGGGAGTAATCCTTAGTCCTATAGGTGGACGCCTTTTCGAGATATCGCCATTAGGGTGGGCCAGGGCAGACTCTAGAATGTTTGTACGATATGGGTATCAAACGAAAGGTGTTGCTGAGCATTTTAAGAGGGAGTGCGCATTAGGTCTATAGGTGGACGCCTTTTTGAGATATCGCCATTAGGGTGGGCCAGGGGTGACTCTAGAATGTTTGTACGATATGGGTAAATAACGAAAGGTGTTACTGAGCATTTTAAGAGGGAGTGGGCGTTAGGTCTATAGGTGGACGCCTTTTCGAAATATCGCCATTAGGGTGGGCCAGGGGTGACTCTAGAATGTGTGGGTGCGAGTGGCCCTTAGATGTATATGTGAAGACGTTTTCGCGATATCGACCAAAATGTGGACCAGGTGATCCAGAAAATCATCTGTCGGGTACTGCTAATTTATTTATATATGCAATACCACTAACAGTATTCCTGCCAAGATTCCAAACGCTGTTGATTTCGCCTTGTAGAGCGTTTTCATTTTCTTCTACTTAATATGGTAGGTGTTACACCCATTTTACAAAGTTTTTTTCCAAAGTTATATTTTGCGTCAATAAACCAATCCAATTACCATGTTTCATCCCCTTTTTTCGTATTTGGTATAGAATTATGGCATTTTTTTCATTTTTCATAATTTTCGATATCGATAAAGTGGGCGTGGTTATGGTCGGATTTCGGTAATTTTTTATACCAAGATAAAGTGAGTTCAGATAAGTACGTGGACTAAGTTTAGTAAAGATATATCGGTTTTTGCTCAAGTTATTGTGTTAACGGCCGAGCGGAAGGCTAGACGGTGGACTGTGTATAAAAACTGGGCGTGGCTTCCACCGATTTCGCCCATTTTCACAGAAAAACAGTTATCGTCATAGACTCTATGCCCCTACCAAATTTAAGAAGGATTGGTCAATTTTGTTCGACTTATGGCATTAAAAGTATTCTAGACAAACTAAATGAAAATGGGCGGGGCCACGCCCATTTTCAAATTTTCTTTTATTTTGTATTTTGTTGCATCATATCATTACTGGAGTTGAATTTTGACTTAATTTACTTATATACAGTAAAGATATTACATTTTTGTTAAAATTTGAATTAAAAAAAATTTTTTTTTAAAAAAGTGGGCGTGTTCTTCATCCAATTTTGCTAATTTTTATTCAGCACATATACAGTAATAGTAGTAACGTTCCTGCCAAATTTCATCATGATATCTTCAAACGGCTGCCAAATTACAGCTTGCAAAACTTTTAAATTACCTTCTTATAAAAGTGGGCGGTGCCACGCCCATTGTCCAAAATCTTACAGAAAGAGGCTAATTTAAGCTTCAATAAAATTAATGATTTCATTCTTTATTCTAGGCATTCCAACTTGCTTAAAATTTTATTTTACAACTTTCTTGTTTGTAATTTTTTTTTAAATAACTTTTTTCAAAATATCATAATTATTTTTTACTTACTTAACAATCTTTACAGAATATTGGAGTTTGAAAATTAATTTCTATACTATTTTCATTTATATGTTATTTTTATTTCTATTTCACTTTCTATGCCACTTGGGCTTAATATTCTTTCTACTTTTCTCAATTTTCATTGATCTGCCTTAGTGCTATTAGTTATTTTTAACCTAAAGCATTCCATTATAAAAATTTTTCTTTTATGTTAATATTTTTAACATTTAGGTATAATTTATTTTTCTTACTGTATCTTTACAAAAATAGTGGAATTTAATTCCTATATTTTTTTTCTAAGCTATTTTGGGCTTTAAAACCCTTTTTTTTATTTTTATATAATCTGCCTAAGCATTTGATTTCTTTCCTTAGTTCTATTTGTCACAAAAGAATTTCAAAATTTTTTTTTATGTATATATATATATATATTTTTTTTTAATTATTCTTAATTTATTCTAAGCATTTATTTTGTTCTAGCTATAATGTTTTTGTTTTTCTAATCAAAATTATTTCAAAAAAATTTCCTAAGCAGAAATTAATTTCTTGAAAAAAAAACTTTATTTGTAAATTTATTGTTTATTTCATTTTCTACCTACGTCTATTTGGAAATTATTTTTCGAGCATGAGCATCTTTTCTTGTTCTCTGGTGGGTTGGTCTTATAATGTCTTCCAGGTAGGCTCTCTGCACATACCTATGGATTTCCAAAATTCTTTCAACCACTCTAATTCTTTTACAAAATTTCTATTTTCTATTTCGCGCACATCATATGCGTCCCAATGGATGGGGTTTCTTTTGAAATGTTTATTTGGCATTACAATTTACTCTGGTATTTTACAAAATTCAAAAAGGTTTTTTTTTGTTTTTTTTTGTTTGCCAAATCTACGTTTTATCCTAAACAAAAAAAATTGTTTAGGTGCTACCGTGAAGTTGCCAAAATTTATCTGATTTATACTTATTTATCTACTTACTGCCAGTCATGTTGCTTTACCGCCGCCAGTCAAAATGTCAATATACCTTCTTTCTTATGCTTTATGCTGCCAGTCCAAATTGCTCATTATTCCACCCTTTTTTATGCCTTGTGCTGCTAGTCTTTACCATGAGTCCCAGTTCCTTGTAATTGCCTTGCGTATTCTCTTTGAAATTGTTGCCGATTTATATTCCACTTCCTTATGCTCGCCGGTATTCCCTGCAGTTGGGATATTTGTTCATTCGAGCACCCGTCAATAACTCCTTCATTTTTTCCATCACACTTTTTGCCTTTGAAGGCAAAGTATGAAGTATATTTTCCCGAAACGGTTTTTGTTCCAAGCACATTTCGTGATATTGTGGAAGTACGTTTAGCAAATATTGCGTATATTTTATACGTTCCTCAAAGTTGCAGGAGATTGCTGCCTTTTCTGATGCTGAAAATACTTGAATTTGGCAGGATCGCCGTGTGATGCATACTATCAGAAAAATAGAAAAAGACTTGTTTGTGTTTTGGTGTCAAACCAATCATTATTTTTATTAGCGAATTTGCCTTATTATTTATACCAAATTATTCTAATTAATTCTTATGAGCTACCTTCATTACATATTTACATTAAGACATACTTACATACTAAGTGTACAAAATATGAACTGGCGTAGATACATATATGCAGCTCGGTGGGAAGCGTAAGCTCAGCGCAAATATCATTAGTTGTGGGAAACTTTTAGTAAGCAAAACAGAAAATGAATAAGCTAAGTGTTTGACTTGTAACAGAATACGCCTCAAGTTACGAGACAGCAGACTGTCGTGGGCGCGTGTCAGAATATATGTATGTACAATTGATTGAATATGTGTGTACGAGTCAATGCATCTCAAGACATACCAAAACGAGTCAAAATACCCCGGGCCCGGGTTTCTCAGGGGGCCCGCGATTTAGAGGTACTAAGGCATTTTTTTAATTCAGGAGAGTTTTTAGTTGTTTCAAGGGCAAATTTTAAGCCGAATTTCAAAAGCAAACGAATATTGATATTGATTTTATACATGGTCCTGAGGAGACAATAAAAACATCAAACCAGAAAGTGTCTCAGGGGGCCGCGATTTAGAGGTACCAAGGCATTTTTTAATTCAGGATAGTCTTTATTTGGTTCCATGTGCAAATTTTAAGCCGAATTTCAAAAGCAAACGAATATTGATAATTATTTTTTGCTTGGGCCTGAGGAGACAATAAAAACATCAAACAAAAAATGTGTTTTCTTAGGGGGCCCGCGATTTAGAGGTACTAAGGCATTTTTTTCAGGAGAGTCTTTATTTGTTCCATGTGCAAATTTTAAGCCGAATTTCAAAAGCAACGAATATTGATAATGATTTTTAGCTTGGGCTTGAGGGACAATAAAAACATCAAACAAAAGTGTGTTTCTTCAGGGGCCCGCGATTTAGAGGTACCAGGCATTTTTTTTAATTCAGGAGAGTCTTTATTTGTTCCATGTGCAAATTTTAAACCGAATTTCAAAAGCAAAGAATATTGATAATGACTTTTTTGCCTGGACCTGAGGAGACAATAAAACCATGAAACAAAAGTGTTTTGTTTACTGAATCCGAAATCGCAAGTTTTCGGCGAATGATGGTTCATCTTCAAAAGTCTTCCAACAATACCACCAACTCTGTATCAAAGTCCAGATTATTTAAATGACTTCGATATCGGTACCGTGAATAATGAGTTTTTTGCGATCTGAAGAAGTCAAACGAAATAAGGGCATTTCTAACCTCATTGTTAAACATAATCTTGTCAAATGGAGAGAAAGTGGAGCGTGAACTGTTTTGTGTGGAGTGCCAGTAGCAACGCTTTTTTATTGCCTACCATGTCGTCTGTTAAGCACCAATACTTAAATCGACCTAAAATTTGTTGTCCTGGCTGATATTCGAAATTCCAGGTATGGAAGAAGCTGATACGATAAACTGCCATCACATGAAAATATTCAAGATCACATAAATATTTATTCATGCGATCTTTACAAAATATATTCAGAAGGAGGCTACAATTGATACACTTATCAATGAACAGTGATCACTGAACTCGAAAGTGGAAAGAAAATTTTATATAGAATTTTGAACACTATGGGTGAAAGGATTGTATAATATGTATGTCTTGGTGAAGGAAACAATGGACAATTTTTGGGCATCTAGATCTCATAGCTATTATGATCCGATACTTAGAGATCATTTGGAGAGTTAGGATTTCACAACATCAGTACAAATGTTTATAAGTTCACTATCTTCCCCAGACATCAGAACGAGTTTATGAAATTTGTGCAAAGCATGTGAGGAAACTAATTAGATCAAGGCAAGAAAGCCAATTATTTTGCTAGTATCTTGGTGCTATGCCTGATGCTAGTCCTCCGTTGATTACGTTTATTTTGCGCTAACTCATTCAATTCGAAAGCAACACATTTTACAATTCAGAACAGGATTTTGCTTCGTGGTCGTAACACAAAAACGAGTCAGGAATCGCTGATGTAATTTGCCATAATCTAGGTAAACATAAAATTCCATTAAAAGATTGTCGTGCAGAGGGTATGGCGATAACGGCGCCAATATGAAAGAGCTTACAACGGAGCACAACGTTACATTCTCGACAAAAACTCGAATGCTGATTACTAGCATTGTGGACCCCGTCTCAATTTATGTGGTGTTGATGCTGCAGAATATTGTGCGCGTGCAATTACTTTCTTCAGAGTTGTACAAAAATGTTTACTTACTATTTTCAGCAGCACTCCACAACGATGGGACATCTTAAAAAAAATGTACTCAGCTCTTTCATAGTCCCTTTTTTCCATCTTTTTCACCAGACAAACAGGGGCGCCAAGAGAAAATCCTCCGGCCGCCGGAGCAAAAAAATACGGCCCGCATACTAAGATGAACATATCTCATCAAATCAAAGTTACCATCTTTTACATATATTAAGCATTTTGTATCCTGTATTTGAGCTTATACACATGCATACACGTATATATATTCAATGACTGTATGGGCTTTTCGTTCGAACTTTGAAGTTATCTGACACATTCATACCGAACACCTATGAGCAAAGTATGCTTACGTAGAAATATACATATTCTTCATAAAATACTTATATATTTGTAGAATATAAATTATTATGTTGCTACGAATATTAGCGGTTTCTTGGTCACGGTTCTACACAAAGTTCGTTTGTGGCGAAGATCGTTAAGAAGTCATGATTTGGGAGTGGACATTCTTGGTTGACCATGGGCATCAAGATCGATATGCAGAGAACGTGATGGCGTTATGAGAACCAGGATATACCACTTAACTTCAAGTTGGAGAAAGGGTTCAGTAGTAATCGAGTAATGTGCGGAGAAGACTCTACAAACCCTAATGACGCACTAAACTACTGAAAGAATTTTAAGAAAGAACGCAAGGGGTGGTTCTCAAGCCAGCGCGCCACTACGTGTTGTGAAACTTCCAGACTGATATGATGATGCAAAGTCATCCGTCATGTGCAAGCTCTGCGAAGAAGTTCATTGGCCAAACAACAGAGTGCGAGGGAACGATCAAGAATAATGAGTAGTAGATGAAACGCAGGTACGATGAGAAGAAAAATTCGGAAGGTTTCTTGGGAGGGAGATTTGGTACTCTGTTAAACAACCCTCACCGGCGGAAAGGTGGTTCCATCTCTAGATTCGGTGGCAGTTTCAAAAGTTGTGAAGAACTGATTGATACCATCTACCGCATATAAACCACTGGGAAACCACGGAGTAAAAAGTGGTACTATCTGGATATGCTAGCGGTCGTTTAGATCGGGAGATTTGTCTGATCGGGACGAATCAGACTTAGGTGGAGGGCAGTGTTACGAATATTAGCAAAACTAGGAGTGCTGCTATCTCTAGGCCGATGCTAAGCAGTGACGTGATTAAAATCAATAATTCAATCATTATGTATCTACATAAACGAAACAATAATTGCGTCTACACATACATATGTACCATGTACGTATACGAGCAGCGGAGAGTCAATGCACAAACACATGCATATATCTGAGATACTCCTGAAGTATGCAATGAGAGAAGCTATAAAATCGTGCAATTTAGGTACAGCTGAGAAGTTTGAGAGCTGATGGCAACTATAGATTCTGGAAGCGCCTAGAAGATGCGAACGTTGAAATCAGAGAGTAAAAAGGCAGGCAAATGAGAGGCGCTGGAATTGAATTCAGTTAGATTTGAGCTATCAAGCAGTTTCGATTAAGACGCTATCTAGCGAGCCATAGCAGTATTAAATTGAAAGTCAGTTTCATTAAGCTATCAGTTTGGTTATTAATCCAGCTAGTTGCAAAGTATAGTGTTATTGTGAAATATTTTAATAAAGGCCATTTCCATTATTCAATATTGGAGTTATTATTAGTTATTTATTCAACAGTTTAGTGATACGAACTTAGCAAAAGGCAAATAAGAGGATTTGCAAGCAAATTCGTTACAATATTGATTTCGAGAAATATTACACTTTAAAAATCGGTGAGGTGTGAAAACTATGAAAAAATAAGTACAGTTTATTACTTATAGAATTTTATTTAAATATTGCATTAATTGTATGAAATAATTTCTTTTAAATCGCTGTTTACATACATACATACATACATGTATATCACTGTATAGGAATTTGCATCATACCGAATTTTTCTGTTGCAGCAGAAAACGAATTCAACTTTATAAAATTTGTTGAAATTTAAAAGGATTGCTTTCTACGAAATGTGATTAAAGGTGTGGTTTGTTTATTTTCTATAAGCAAAAGCTTGGATAGCATTTTGAGATTCCCGGGCCCCCTCCAAAGCTCGGGTCCGGGGGTAGTGACCCCCTCAGCCCCCCTCCACCTTCTCGTCGGTCCTGCAGACAAAAGCAAAATTTGACTGCGCAAGCATACGGAGATATTACCGCCATTCTCAAGTACATCAACAAGTTCGAATGTATCTTGATGTCCTAAATTTTGGTTCAAATACTGACTACTATTAATGAAAGAAACGTGGTCCTCCAAGCTAGAGACGCCACCATAGATGTTGAGGACATCTAGATGCCTTATTAGCTGATTTGAACTTGATCAGGAATCAATGGGAACAATTTTAAACGAATGCAAAACAGTTGCTGCTAAATGAACATCTCGCCAAAGTTTCTGGACATTCGAAAGGGAAAACCCAAAAGACGTTCTGAAGATAATTTAAATAAGATGATTACGGATGATTCAGAGTCTGATTTCAAAAACAAACACATTCCTGGTGATCGTTGATTCGGTAATCACTGGCTCTACTGAACGATTTGCAGCTATGAGAAAGCGGGACGTTTTCCTTTTTGTGGCAATTTGAAGACATGGATGAAGCTACGGTTCGGGTGAGCGCAGCAAATTTGTCGAAAAATACAAGTCGGACATTTCTCAAAGCTAAGAATGCCACTTGAAACACATTTACGAAGCAAATTTTGATAAAGGTCTATCACCATTGGAATTGCTAAATGCCATCCATGTTCAAAATCTGTATACAATTTTCCCCAACATTTGTGTTCCCTTACGTATCTTTTGCTGTTTACCTGTCACTGTAGGTAGTGCAGAACGTTTTTTCAGCGTCTTTGCAAGAATCAAAACCTTTCATTGATCGCGTTCATCTCCAAAGCGAGTTTCAGGACTTGCCTTGCTTTGTGTTGAATCGGTTTTGGCAAGACAGTTAAATTTTGATATTATTATAAAAAATTTTGCAGCAAAAAAAGCAAGTAAAGCCACTCTTGGATATCCGAACTTTCTATATTGAATAATTAAAATTTATAAAAAAAAATGTAATGCGCGATAACCGCAGAAGAGATGTTAGCCGAGCTTCTCTTCCAATTTTCTTCGTGCTCCTTTTTAATTTTTCCTACAAATTGGCGGAATGGGACCTACTTGTTTTACGCCGACTCCGAACGGCATCTGCGAGCAGATGATTTTTCACTGAGAGCTTTTCATGGCAGAAATACCCTCGGAGTGTTGCCAAACACTGCCGAGGGGCGACCCCGCTTAGAAAATTTTCTTCTATTGAAAAACCTGATTTCCAAAATTTTGATGTTGCTTTGCCGGGGTGTGAACGCACGCTACCATCACCCACGGTGGCCGCATTAATTAAAATTTATAATCGTCATTAAATTTATCAGAAATGTATTAAAATGTTACCAAATAACTAGAAAAGATTATTTGAAACAATATGTGGCTGTTAAAAGAGAATTTTATTTCTACGTTACAATAAAAGATTATAAATAGTGTGACGAATATGAGTGACACCATGCTAAGTAAAAGAAGTCACAACAACAATAAAGCAGACAGTCACTTGTATCTACATAAACGAATAAAACATTATGTCTACACATACATATGTACGTACACGCAGCAGAGAAGAAATGATCCTAAAAGTATGCAATTGTAATTGTTGAAGTGTCGCTCACAAATACACGCATATGAGAAGCTATATACGTGCATCTGTAGCTATAATTATATGGCGGCAACTAAGTAATTCTGGAAGCGCCTAGAAGATGCCACGAGGAAATCAAAGAGTATAAAAGCACCAGCGGTAGAGGCGCTATAATCAGTTTTCGATTAAGACGATATCTAGCGAGCAATAGCAGTATTATTTTGAAAGTCAGTTTCATTGAAACTATCAGTTTGGTTATTAAGCCAGCTAATTTCAAAGTTAAGTGTCTTGTGAAGTACTTTAATAAAGGCCATTTTTCCATTATTCAATATTGGAGTTATTTATTCAACAGTTTAGTGATACGAACTTAGCAAAAAAGACAAATAAGAGGATTTGCAAGCAAATTCGTTACAATAGTAAATATTCTGCGTTAAGTTTATTTTCAGCTCTTATTCCAAAATCATTTAGTTGATGTGGCAAAAAATTTGTTTGATGTAATGTATCAATAATTATTCATGAATGAGACGTCGTTTAATTCAAGTTAATCAAATATATTAGTGGATTTTTTATAGGGGCCCGTAAATTGTTTAGTCCGGGCACGGATTTTCTCTCTACGGCCCTGGTTGTATAGTGATAAGTAGTTAAACCAATGGGTACAGTATATCTTTCTTACCCCATTTTTCATATTTTCAGCAATATTTTTATCTGATCTTGCGTGTCATGCGATACTCTGGGTGGCGAAGCCAGAATCGTCATGACTATTTACGAAGAATTTCTTTTAATTTTTCCGGGATTTGTCACAGTCATAACCTCCAGGGTTAATTCAGTTATTAGATCTTTGAGAACTTGGGTACCTATTTTTTTTATTTTAAAATTTGCTTACTCGAGTATTCATTATTATGAACAATTTGTCTCCTAGGGGACAACTGTCTTTTCTCTTACAAGTCCTAGATTGCCGGCTATTTTTCAGCCTGGTCGAATATTGTCCTAAGTCAATAACTTCCTCAACAATCGGTTGCTTGTATTTATTATGCTACAAATTTTCTATCCTTTTGTATGAAAACGAGCGCGACATGTCTAATTGCAAATTTATTTATTAAGCGCTTTATCTATAATAAGGTTCTCTTTGTGACTCTTTTTTTATCCATTCTTGTTGGTAATATTGTTATGGCTGGTATGTATGCTTCCACTTTCTTTTCCTGCTATGTACTTTTTGAAGTATTAATCGTGATATCGAATTGTACTGTTCCTCCTGTACTTATCAAGAGAGAAATATTTTGTACATATGTAGCTATTTAGCTAAAGATTGAGTACATGAACTTTTCTTTTCTTTAAGATTATTAAAATTCTTGGTTTGCCATTGAACTTAGACAGCGCTGGTGAAGCTGTCTCTACTGTTGATTGAGGCATTTTGAAGGCTATTGATTGGAAATCGGTTTTCAATAGCAAGGTAATAAGGTTTTTGTTAAAATGATGTTTTAAATACGCTCTTTTTTAGTTGTCTAAATTTAATTTTGATATAATTTTTCACATCATAGCTATGCAATGATCAATAGTATGAATGCGAAAAATAAAACGACTAAACAAACATCGGGGGTATTTTGAATGCTGCTGGTTTCTTCTTCTACTGATGGTTCATATTTAATTATTCGGTTCTCTGATACATTGTTTTCCGAATTTCCTGAGTTTTCTTTTCCTATTTAATAACCAGCTATGTCTATCATAATGCCATTTACTAGCTTTTTCCACCAAGGCATAACGAAAAATTTCCTTTAATAGTATTCTTGTTTTGAGAAAAAGGCTAATTTAAGCTTTAATAAAATTAATGATTTTATTCTTTATTCTAGGCATTCCAACTCACTTAGCTTGTTTTGTTGATTTTCCCACAGGGTGGATAAATGATGTATATTGGAACGATTTTCCGTCATCCTGTTATTGTGTACGTTGAGATGTCGGCCTTTTGCTTGTATGTGAAGAACCCTAACTGTGTTATTGATGTTTGCTGGGGAACATTCATTCTCGGCCATGTGATTCGCGAAGTTAGACTCGGGTATAATGTTTGGATTCCGTAGCTTTTTGTTGTAATCTCTAATATGTTCTATGAACCTCGTTCTTATTTGCCGTCCTGTTTATCCTATGTAGCTATGGTGGCATCCGCAGGTAAGCTTGTTTTACGCCGTGGCTGCTAAACGGATCCTCTGAGTTAGTGTTAGTTCTTAGTTTTCGCCCTAGATTGTTCGATGTTTTGAATGCTGTGTTAATGTTGTATTTTTTAAAGAAGTTTGCCAATTTATATGTTGCTTTTCCAGTATATGTCATAGTCGTCCAGCTATTATTTTCTTTTTCATTATTTCTTTTTGGTTCTCCCTTTGTCCTTCTGAGCTTATCTACTAGTGCTTTTTTATATCCGTTGTTTGCAGCGATATTATATATGACCTCAAGTTCTCTCTTATATGCCTCTTGTGTAAGAGGTGTTCTTTCAGTCTATGTACCAAGTGCCTTAATGCTGCATTTTTATGCTGTTGAGGGTGATTTGAGGTATTGTGTATTATTGTGTCGGTGGCCGTTGGCTTTCTATATATGTCATAGTTAAATCTTTTGGCTTCTTTATCAATATTTATCGTGAGGTCTAGATAGTTGATTCCTCCGTCTTTTCGGTTTCCATTGTAAATTTTATATTTGCGTGCTGCTTGTTGAGGTACTCCAGTACAAGCTCTTTCGTTATTAGTAGTTAAAAACGCATATTATGTCATCCACGTATCTAGCATAAAATGACACCCCTAATTTGGACTTCAGCTCTGTATGTACTTTTCTTCCAGATTTTGCATGAACACTTCCATAAGATTGTTGATGTGGGGCTTCCCATTCCAAGACCGTTTGTTTGTCTATATATTTTATTGTTGAATTGAAAATAGTTTTGACGTAAAGTGGTTCTTAGCGTATTTGTGATTTGCATACTTTTCACTTTGTTTTTGTGTGATGAACTATTGTTGAGCTAACTATGTCCAAAGTCTCCGATAGTGGTATAGATGGGTATAAATCTTTTATGTCAAAAAGATACCAATTTGCTGTTCCTTGTTAGCTCTACGGTCTCGAGTCTCTCTAGTCTCTTGTGTTAGCTATTGCATATTCGTTCCTTAGCTCCAGAGTATCTTTCAATATCGTTTTTAAATATTTGGACAGTTTGTAACATGGTGCCGATTTAAAATTAATGATGTGCCTCATTGGCGTGAACGCTTGTGGATTTTGGTAGCGCAACCAATGGAGGAGCCGAAGGGTTCATTTGGACCAATCTATGTGCCATGTTAGAATCTACTATATTCGTTGCATTTTTTATAGCAACTTTGATTTGTTTTTGGTATTCATCTGTGGGATCCTCTCTCATTCTATGACATTCATTTCCACTATGAGATCCTCGGTTTTGGATATATATTGCTCTTTTTCGATTAGCACAGTGGTGTATCCTTTGTCCGCTTTCGTTGTGACAATATTGTTTTTCCTTAGTTTATGCTGTAGATTCTTTATTGTTTTCTCCTCTGTATTCGATTTTTGTCCTTCCTGTGCTTTCACCTCCTTTTTTATGATTTCCCTGCACATGTGTCTTGCGTGCTCCTGTTCTTCCTGTGGTATCAATGATATTGCGATCTCCGCGTCTACAATCGCTTGCTCCGTTTTTCTTACTGTATTCTGGTCCACGATATTGTGCTTCAGGCCCTTTTCGAGAAGTTGTGCCTCTTCCTTGGTAATGGCCACTGTTGTGAGGTTAACGAACTTGTCATGAAACTGGTGAGTGTTTTGGTTTTGGTTACCCTCTCGTCGTCCTGCCAGCTTGTCCAATTTTCGGTTCAGCGACCTGTATTTTCGTTGTAGTTCCTGATCGACCTCTGTTTTAAATGCGGTCGAAACATTCCATTAATGCGGTCGTAGGTAGTTGTTCTGCCAATCTTAAATGGATAGATAATAACTCGGCATTTATCTCATCCTTCTTCGAGTATAAGCTTTCCAACTCTTATTTTAAAAAATCCTTTTCCGCTTTTCTAGCTGCTTTCCTGCTAGATTTGGTATTTGCCTTTATTGTTATTTAGCGAATTTTCGGAGTATCATTCAATTCCAGGCATTGTTTGTTGAACCAAATGCTCGCCTTTGCTTTATATATTTTCAGTAGGCGTCGCTTGTAAATTGTTAGTAGTCCGTTCGCGTTAAAGTTAAAAGCCTGACAAGCAATAACTGATTTATTGAAAATCGTTCCAATATACATTTCTTAGTAGTATTATAATATGTTTGAACTATGTTTTATGAAAAATGGAATATTTTGATACTGTAAATTAAACTGTTGTTGTTTTTATTTTTATTTTCGGCCTTTTAAAAGTTATATCAAGAGAATTTCCGAGCTCTAGGCCACACATATATATAAATAATAATAAAATGCAATTAATTTTACCATATATGTTGTATTTATTTATTTTGCCGATATTTAGATTTCAATTAGAAATCATCTCAGGGCTGTAAAAATACATTTTTCTATAAAAACCATAAATGCACAAACATAATCTAATACTAACACTTGTGAATGCACCTTGTCGACAAATTTAAAATTTCAGTGAGAACACAGAAAATCATAAACAGAAAACAAGATGTATACAAATAATAAACAGTAGTAATAAACAAAATATCTGCTAACAACAACGTATATATTAACTTGTTGGGACACCCCCAGCATTATTGTTGCTAACTTCTCTTCATTACCAAATGTCTGTATGCGTGAGCGATGTTGTCGGTGTCGCTCTTAAAATTCATGCGTATGTCATTAGGTGTATTGATAATATGTAGCATTTCGAGAGTGTACCGCTTGGAATATTGATTTTCTTCTTGCAATATTGTAACATTCTCTAAGTCCGGAGAGTGTCCCGTGGTCTTGCAATGTTGCGATAAAGCCGTTCTGTTGTCGTTAGAGTGGTCGCGATTTTTGATGTTCGATTTGTGAGCGGAAATCCTTGTCTTTGAGAGGCTCAAAGACAAACAAACCCAATTACTTAACATACAAAATGTACCCGAGTGGTTTCACAATACCACAAATATTAGTATACCGACGGATGTACAGTGGATTCTCTCCCTGGGACCGAAATACTCCATACCAACAACTAATAAAGAATTTCCCTTATTTAAGCTTATCGCAGACGGCGAAGACTTTATACAGACGATCAAAGACAAAGAGCAACAAGAGATTGAGAGGAACAATTTGACTACATTAATACGGGACCACCTCAATAGAACAAACATTAGAGTGCGTGATAAATATATTTTAGATACCTTACAAACGACGAAGAAATTCTTCAAACAAAATAACCATCTGTTAGTTCTCAATGCAGACAAAGGAAACGTAACAGTTGTAATGGAAAAATCCGATTACGATAGAAAATTGCAAACATTAGTTAACGATATTTCTTCATACCGTGTTTTCAAAACGTGATCCCACTAATAAATTGCAAGATAGGAATAAAGAGATCGTAGAAAAACTGTTTAAAAACCAAATGATAGATGAAAAAGAAAAATATAAACCAATGATCAGAACGGCCAATGCGCCCAGATTGTATGGACTACCAAAGATCCACAAAGAAGGAACTCCACTTAGACCTATATGTTCGTCCATTAATTCTCCGTCGTATAATTTGTGTAAATACGTTGTTAATGTCCTGAAAAATATCACTAAAGAGTCCAAGTACAATGTTCAAGACACGATTGAGTTCAAGAATAAGATTAAAAATACATATATTTATGATGATGAGAGTCTGGTATCGTTTGATGTTATGTCCCTGTTTCCTAGTATCCCAGTAGACCATGCCCTAGAGATCATATCGTCCAAATGGGACCAAATAAAACCCCACACAACCCTTGACCAAGAGCTATTTTTAAGTGTTTTACGCTTCTGTATAAAAGATAACAGATACTTTAAGTACAACAACAAAGTTTATGAACAACGATCGGGTATGCTTATGGGATCACCAGCATCACCGGTAATAGCCGATATAATAATGGAGGAATTACTATTGAAATTTGAGGAACAATCACGGCACAAACCTCGTCTGCTCACAAAGTACGTTGACGCTTTATCGCTATTGTGAAAACCGATTCCGTTGAAGAAATGCTGGGCCTCTTGAACTCATTTCATAACTCAATAAAATTCACATCTGAGATGGAAAATAATGGAATGTTGCCGTTTCTGGACACGGTGGTAATAAGAAATAACAACCACCTAATCTTTGACTGGTATAAAAAGCCTACGGCTTCCGGGAGGTTAATAAATTTTAACTCGAAACATGATAGGAGTATAATAATAAACACTGCCAAAAATTTTATCAGGCGAGTTCTCTCTATCAGCGATAGAATATATCACCCGAAAAATATAAACATCATCAAAAAAATACTTCAAAACAACGAGTTTCCGATCCACCTTATTAATGGTTATATCCACCAATTTTACGCTACGAATAAAAATAAAGAACAAAACATAAACAAAATATATAAGACTGCCGTATTTGTACCTGGTTTGTCTAACCGAATAAAACATTCAAACATGTATGACAAAGAAAAATTTCAAATCGCGTTCCAATATAAAAAATACCCTACAACAAATATACAGCAATACAAAAAGCAAAATCGAAAAATACGAGAAATCCGACGTAATATACAAAATTAAATGTAATGGCAACGGGTCCCACGTATGCAACAAAGTATATGTGGGTACTACTAAATCAAACTAAAGACAAGCATTTCCGCTCACAAATCGAACATCAAAAATCGCGACCACTCTAACGACAACAGAACGGGTTTATCGCAACATTGCAAAACCACGGGACACTCTCCGGACTTAGAAAATGTTACAATATTGCAAGAAGAAAAAACAATATTCCAAGCGGTACACTCTCGAAATGCTACATATTATCAATACACCTAATGACATACGCATGAATTTTAAGAGCTACACCGACAACATCGCTCACGCATACAGACATTTGGTAATGAAGAGAAGTTAGCAACAATAATGCTGAGGGTGTCCAACAAGTTAATATATACGTTGTTGTTAGCAGATATTTTGTTTATTATTACTGTTTATTATTTGTATACATCTTTGTTTTCTGTTTATGATTTTCTGTGTTCTGCACTGAAATTTTAAATAAGTCGACAAGGTGCATTCACAAGTGTAAGTGTTAGATTATGTTTGTGCATTTGTGGTTTTTATACATAAAAGTTTAATTATTAAAGCCCTGAAGATGATTTCTAATTGAAATCGAATATCGACAAAATAAATAAATACAACATATATGGTATAATTAATTGATTTTTTTATTATTAATATATATGTGTGGCCTAGAGCTCGGAAATTCTTCTTGATATAACTTTTGAAAGGCCGAAAATAAAAATAAAAACAACATCATTTAAACAAAAAAACACAAAAACTTAGTGAAACTTTGAAAACTTACAAAACAACCAAAAAAATAAAAGAAAAAAAATTTTAGATGAAATGTGTTTAAAATTTATCAAAATCGGAGAAAAAAAATTTAAATAAAATGATCAAGTGAACCGAAATTTATACATACAAAAATTTTTAGAGAAATAAAAACAAAATTTTAATTGGTGGAAGAAAAAAAAATCGAAAAATAAAATTAATTAGTTGGAAGTCTGAATGTTAACAAAACCAAAAACAGAAACATCTACAGAAGTGAACCGAAAATTTTATTATTTGGAAGTTTAGAAAAGGCAAATTTGTTGAGAAAAAAAAACATTTAAGTTTGAACCGAAGAAACATCTACCCGAGGGAGCCGAAAAGTTTTATAAGAAAGAAAAATTTTGTGAAGAAAAAAAAATCAAATAATGTGAAAATTTTAATACAAAATTCAGAATTTAAATAAAATGAAAGCCCCCTTTTAACAAAAATTTCGATTTGTAAAGTTGAGCAGTGCGAGAGGCGTAACTAAGCCATGATCAATGTTTAGTTTTGAATTGAGAAATATTTTAAATACAAGAAAAATTTTTTTGCGAACTTAGTACAAAAAAAAACAAACAAAAAAATAATAACCACAGCATTTCATTTGCGTTTATAATTAATGTAAAACAAGCGAATTCTATGAGAGCAAGAAATGAGGCAGAATGAAGTTGGAGTCCGAAATAACGGCAGGAGTTTTGGTCCAGGTTCTGGAGGCGCAGCGGCTAGTATAGTTTGTTTGTAGTTTGTAGTCTTGAAAAAAAAGAAGAAAAATAAAAATTTTATTTTTAAGATATGAAAATTTATTGTGTAACGATTAAGGTAGTCGCAGTGGGTGAGTGAGCGAAGTAATAAGCCCCAGAAAAATATTCCAATAGAAAAGAAAAGGGGTAATGTTAGGAAAAGGTGCTAAATAAAAAAAAAGGTGATTGTGTTTTCTTCCTAAAGATATTCCAGCAACAACCATCAACACTCCATCAACTGGCCAGCGGAAGGAGGATGATTCGGTAAGTGCCCCATCTTTTATACTCATTTATACATATTATATATACAGACCTGTTATTGGTATTGATTCACATGCTTTGAATTAGATTATTTATTAATTGAGTAAGAGCGATGAAATTAGGTAATCCAATTATCTGTTTTCATTGCTGAGTCGTTCTATAATTGTTTAATTTTTGCATTTTTTTTTGTGTGCGATGAATGTTGGACTCATAGTTTTCTTTTCATTAAAAATGATTACCTCAATGAAAAGAAAAAGTAAGTCATCATAGAAAAGAAAAATATATATTAACCGGTCTGTATATCTGTTTTAAATATCTATGCAGCAATTCATGTTTTTATTTGCACCACTTTGGAGGGGGTTACCTCGTCACAAAATTCCACAAGAAATTTGACGATAAAAATAGTACAAAGAAAAAAATGTATTAATATCAAAGATTTTATTTTTGAACATTAATAAACTTTTGCAGTAGGTTTGAATTTCTTTTATTAGTTTCTTTTTGTGCTGCTCTGTTAATTGGGCCATGTAACATCGTTAAAAATCAGATTATGTTGCAAGAAGGCTATGTTACAGCGTTCACATAATTTCGATTTTCTGCGAAAGATTTTTTTTTGCTTTCCTTCTCTTAACTTGAAAGAGAATTTCATTTTTATAAATATGTTTTCTAACTGCTCATACTCAGCTGCTCATTAATTTCAATTTTCTTTCGTTATTGGTTCATATTCCATGCACCAACTCAATTAATTCTAAGTGTTGTGAGCATATGAGAGCGCAACATCAAGAGTTAACATACTGCGTATTAAGTGCAAGCGGTGCTTCTCGCTCACTCACAAACTGAGAGCGATATATAAATATGTTTGAAACTATGTTAAAGATGAATTTACAGAGATCTCTATATGAATTATGTTGAGTGCGAGAGAAATAGTATTGAGAAACAACATTGTATTTTTTGAATTAGTAGTAGAGTAATAAGAGAATTTATATACTGAGCGACTTTTGTTTAAATTGTATGTAGTGAGGAAATCTCAACTTAACATGTTTGACTAGTGATAAGAGATGAGAAGAATTTTGGAGAATGTAAAGAAGTCATGGAAACCAGAGAAATGTTTTCTTCTGCTCAAGAGAATTAATTTAAATATATGCTTTTGTCAATTTGTGAACTTATTTTTTTTTGATTGAGAGACTTCGAAATAAAAATGCAGTATTGAGAATTCGATTTCGATCAACATGTTGAAATGTAAGCTAACATATATGATGTAAGGAACAGTTTAGGTAGGTTAACATATATGTACATAAATACTGTCACGGATATTAGCATCACTAAGCTATACCATCACTAAGGCGATGCTAAGGCCATGCTAAGCGGTATTTACGTCAATAATCAAATCATGTATACACATATATAAGGCAGCCGAGAGATGTCACACACAGATGCATTTACTTATACGCCTATGTGTGTGCGAGAGACTGTAAACTACAAACTCACATATGTCTGAGAGACGCTGAAAAGTAGACAATTGTAAACAAGTAGAAACTATATGAGAACTATAAACACACGAAATAGTTGGTAAGTTCTGGAAATAGAAGAGCCTAGATGTATGCAGCGTAAACTATAAAAGCGGCGCAAGCGAGTAAGAAGTAATTCAGTTTGATTTGAGTTGTCAAGCAGTTACGACTAAGACGATATCTAGCTAGCAAGAGCAGTATTATTTTGAATAGTAGAATTTCATTTGAGCTATCAATCAGTTTGGTTATTAAGCAAGCTATTCGTTGCACAGTTTGAATGTTATTGTGAAGTGCTTTAATAAAGGCCATTTTTCCATTATTCAATATTGGAGTTGTTTATTCAACAGTTTAGTGATACGAACTTAGCAAAAAGGCAAATAAGAGGATTTCCAAGCAAATTCGTTACAATTGGTGTCAGAAAAGGAATTGTTGAATAAATTCCAGAGGACAACAAGGACATGGCAAAGTTCAGTGAATTGAAGATCCAGCAACTAAAGAAGGAGTTGGAGAGCCGTGGATTGAATACAAGCGGCGTTAAACTCGAACTTCAGGCACGGCTACAAGAGGCAATGGAAGCAGAAGGAATTGATATGGAAGAGTATGTCTTTCATCTTGATGGCGAGGAGACAACAAAATTTAAGAGAAAAACGAAACATCGCAGACGTTACCAGCACAGACATGAACATGGTATTGGCTGCAAAATCTGCACCAAACATCGACAGTAGCATCAATGTCGTCGCAATTGGCATCCCAACTGGAAGCGCAAGAGCACGTATAACAGAAATATCATCACAGATATCCACCAACATGTCATCTTAGCTAGAATCCCAGGAGAACCGTATAACATCCAAGATAGAAGAACAGAGGACACGTATTGCAGAAATGTCGTCAGAAATAACATCGAAGATTGAAGCACAAGAAACGCGTATTTCAGAAATGTCGACACAGATTACATCCAAGATGGAAACACAAGAGAGCGCTTATCATTGCAGGTGGCACAAATGTCTTCGCAGCTAGAAGCACAGAATACAAGAATTGTACAGCTCGAGGACAAATGGATGCCGAGATAGAAGCTTTGAAAGGTCGCATACAGGAGTTGCAAATAAATCGCCCAACAGTTTCACGAGTAATCCAAAGGTAAAAATACCATCCTTTGTCGGTTCTGTTCCTTTTCATGTCTTTAAGCTACATTTGAGAAGACCGCAACATGAACAACTGGAATGCTGAAGATAAAGTTGCTGCATGTCCGTAGCTTTAAAAGGACCAGCTGCGGAAATCTTACAGACCATCCCAGAGTTCGAGCGGAACATTTACGAAACATTGATGAGCGCTTAGAGAGACGTTACGGAGGCGAGCATAGGAAACAGATATTCCAAATTGAGTTGCAAACCGCTACCAAAAGCAAATGAGACATTGCTTCAGATATTTAAGATTGTTCATCTTGCAAATGCCGACGCACCCGTGGAATACACTGAAAGGGTAAAATCCAGACTTCATAAATTGCATACGAGATGTGGAAACGAAGCGGGCTAAGTTTTAAGGGGGGACTCTGGAGTCCGTTTCGGCATAATGTTATCGTCGT